>VKOC01000003.1:39366415-39379218 GCA_009364415.1 Spea multiplicata | reverse complement strand
TGCTAATGAAGTCCCTTCCTCCATAGACTTTCATTAGTCAGAGATTTCGACTGAGTGATTGAGACTGAGCCATTCTATTGTTCCTCAAAAGCAGTGTGATAAGGAGTCGGGGTGTTTAGTAGATCGGGGATCAGATAAGAGAGCGAGAATTTACTGAATCCTCCCCAAATCCAAAGCACTGTTCCCTTTAACCCCCACCCCATGACTGTTAACAGAACGCTATTCGGTTTGGGTTTTAATTGGCTGATCTTTAATATTTCCACGAAGCGTTATTTTAAATAGTTACTGCTTTGCCTTTGACCCCAACTCACGGAACGCGGCTCTAGGTGAAAGGTTTGAGCTGAATTTTAAACGTGCAAATTATCTATTTTATGTGCTATGAATCACAGAATATACAATTTCCCTAAAACAGAACAATACATTAACGAGTTTGTAGTGAAAGGGGATCTTCTTGTGCCTAATATTTGATAAAAAATAAGTATTACAAAAAACTTCTGCTATTTTCTTTTTTAAACCAGTCGTTTTTGCCCCATAATATAATGTAATAATATATAATATAAAGTTTTCAGCAGCCTGCATATCAGCCGTTTGTATGATTCTCGCTCTGTTTCTGACCCCGATCTACTAACCCCCCCGACTCCTTATCATACTGCCTGTGGGGAAAAATAGAGTGGCTCAGTCTAAATCGCCCAGCTGGACACTCTGTCTAATGAAAGTCTATAGAGAAACGGACTTCATTAGCATCGCCATAAAGCATCCGCTCAGTGTGTTTGAGCTGGGAAATTCACCCAAAATATTATAATTGTTATTTATCACTGTGTACTGTGCTGCGTTATAACCCCCAAAAGTTTTTCTCAATGGTGAATTTATTGAATATATATATATATATCATAGGGCAGGGAAGTTTGGGACGCGGGTGAAGAGTGAAAGCGAGAAGACGTCCGTCTGTCTCCCTGCTCATCATTCTCCTTCGCCTGCTTTCGGTAAGGGAGGGAAGGAGTCTCGGAGGGTCTCACCTCCAGGTCGCACCGCTGCCCTCGTACCGAAATGACTGTGGCCTCAATTAAAAAGATGTCACAGCGGTGGCTTCTCGTGGACAGCTGGTGTCACTCTCCCGGCTCTCTCGCATTGACTTTGATGTGTTCTCCTGTCCCCGCACCCAGACATTTTACTCTTAATATCCTGCATAAAGGCTTTAAATCTCACCTGTCATCAACACGTTGCGTCTTCTCTTACACGATGCATTCTTCACCAGGAAAATTGAACAGGAGTCATTGGCTAATAGTTGAAGGTTATAAAAAAATATATGGACTTGTTTTTTAGGAACTGGAGTTTTTCTAGGTTGAAAGATACATTTCGGAATGTTTGACTCTTGCAGGACCCCCGTTGTACAAGTGCAGCAGCCTCCTGCTAGGTTTGACCGGGCGCTTTTTCCGTCTCAGTAACGACGTCCAAGCTTTTCTCAAAAACATGGCGCCTGTCCTCTTTCCCAGAATGAAGGCACCCGCTGAGCTATTTTGGATGAGAAGACGTCGGTATCGGAGATAAAAACTAGAGTTTGGTGTCAGATGAGAGCTATTTGATCCACCTAGCCAGCCAATGACACACACACAGACACACACAGACCTCGCCATGATTCAAAAAACAATTAATAGGCACATGTGAGAAAATGTAGTGAATAAATAAGTATCCAGCCATTTCTGGCCAAAAAAAGTTTTGCTTAAGTAACAAAAAGTCTTTAGTGTGCATCTCGCACTCACAATTCCATAGCAAGCCTGCAAACTGTGAAAAGTACAACTCTGGCATTACACCAGGGCAGCTGCAGCCTTAAAGCTAGAGGATCACTTAATCTTTGCCAAAATGTCACTCATAGACAGCTACCTACCTATTAACAGAACTTGTGACCAAGAGGTTGTGATATTAGCTTAATCAGTGAGGCTTGGGGTAGCCAAGAAATTATATAACCATTATATAAGTTTTGGTGAGTAAAGGTGATGGAAACCCTTCCACTTAAAATTAAGGGGGTAGTAGAAGTATTATTATTATTAAACACTCATCTACAAATTCTATGAGTGGTTAATAATACTTCTACTACCCCCTTTAATTTTAGTGGAAGGGTTTGCCTCATACTGACAGCGGGCAATTACTTCGAAGGGATCCGTGTATAAAGTGGATATAGAGGAAAAAAGGTTATAATTATCCACTTTATTTGCATGCCCTTACCCAGAATCCCTTGTGGTTGTGGCAGCACCATGAGATTTCTGAGGGAAAAACAAGCCTTCTGGTGTCTGTAGATGAGTGTATAATAATAATACTTCTACTACCCCATTTATTTTAAGTGGAAGGGTTAACCTTCCATCACATTTACTCACCATAACTTATGTTATGGTATTTCTTGGCTACCCCAAGCCTTGAGTATTAATATTATGTCACAACCCCATTCTAATGATAGGGACGATAGAAGTTTTATTTATTTATTTATACAAAAAAAAGAAAAAATAGAGTTATTAATGAGTGGAATGACTAATCAATGACATCTATGAAAACAATACTTTGGTTTGTAAACAGGCTTTATAATCAGGACTTTGTCGATCTTCCCTCCTTGTCTGGACAGTACGTGTATAAATGTATCAAGCTAAGTCACTCTAATACCTCATTCATTCGCTTTATTTGTTCAGCTTAATGTAGATGCAGGAAACTTGGGAAGCGTTTTAAACTTTAAACTTCAGAATCCGGTCCACTCCGTGCACGTAATTTACCAGACTATTAATTTAGGTGAAAGCGTTGTTTAATTTACATTTTGTGGTTAAAGAGTTTTGGAATGAAAATCAAATATTTTGCAAAGCAATTAACCTGTGTGTGTCGGCTGACGTTTGGAAGTCGATCTATCGATTGAATTGTTTCAAGGCGGCTCGTCTGCCTGTAACCGAGATCTCAGCTTGTGGGGAGCAAAGTGTGGGAAGGTCGTCACTGCGCACACAATGGAAGAAAATACATTTCTATGAGAAAATTTAAACTAA
The DNA here is from genome assembly GCA_009364415.1 of Spea multiplicata. Taxonomy (NCBI): domain Eukaryota; kingdom Metazoa; phylum Chordata; class Amphibia; order Anura; family Pelobatidae; genus Spea; species Spea multiplicata. Next base: position 39,376,198 of record VKOC01000003.1, on the reverse strand, counting down.
AAATATTGGTTAAAAATGTAAAAAAAAGCAATTAAATTAATTAAAAAATGTATTTATTTGCAGTCAGTCCAGGTAGATATCAGTATTTAACATTTTTGGTAAACTGGAAAAGCTAAAAACACACTGGGGGGGTAGGCTTTTATTTTAGGGTAGGACTGGTAATAACAATACGGGGCTGGCACTTTAAGGCCTGCGGCCGCCTGATGCCATAAGTGTGGCTGATGGCTGGGTATGCGCCGTGGGACGTATTGGCAGATCGGGTGAGTGTATGGGGCTGTCAGCCGGCGGCCCACCGAGCATCACTGATTTTTAACTGCTGTAAACCCCAAACCAGTCGTTGGTCTCGTCTTAGATTCAGGAACCGTCTGCCTATCCCATGCATGTTTAATACCCTCACTGTATTACCACCTCTGCTGGGAGGCTGTTCCCCTTATATCTTTAATATGTGTTATTCAAGGGATGACATGACCTGAAACGCATGGGTCTATTCACTGAGATGTTCAGAAAATCAATGAGAACTTGCATGCACTCACCTGAAACTCACAAAATGAACCTCGCAACATTAAAACATATAAAGCGACTGGACGAGTAACGCTTTCTCACATTACATCCAAACCTCGGATGCTTTAATTTACAAATGCAACATTGAGCATTTCTACTTCCTTCCTGTTGTCGATATATTACATCCATAAAAAAATGACAAAACAAAAGAAATGATAAATGAAAGGAATATTTTGGTAGAAGGTGTCACGTTTGGCTGGCTGGAGAATCTATTCCATATTTCAGCTGGAATGAGAGATTTGTTTTAAATTACTTTCTACTTTCCGTCATAATTTAGAATTGCAGCTGCAAAATTAGCTGTCCCTGCAAAATCAGTGATTTTCATCCAAAATGATGGTTATTTTTATTACTAAAAATACTTTTTTGCAGCATAGTGGAAATAACTTATAAACTATAAGTAAGTGCAACTTAAAAAAGTGAAGTTTGACCTACTCTGTTGAATTTAAGGATTCAGGCGCCGTATGCCTATCCCATGCATGTTTAAATCCCCTCACTGTATTACCCTCTACCACTTCTGCTGGGAGGCTGTTCCACGTATCTACCTATGAACAATATTGCTTATATTCTAATGGTATTACGGTTTTGTAATAGTATTTATTTCTTTATGGTCAGGCTCAGCTCCCGTTAACATTTTTTTTTTCTTTTCGCGAACTTTAGAAACTTTTCTTTCAAAATCAGATCTGTCATTGCACAGATAGCCGCCTCCGCGAATCAGCTTTGACATAAACTGACATAATTCCCGACGCACGGCTGGGCGCAAAGAGCTCGCCCTGACACTTCAAGGATTCAGGAGGACGAGTACTTATCCTGCACGAGACAAGCCGCGGAACGCTTCTCCGGCTACAAAAGCGAGAATCAAATAGCAAAGATCACCTTGCACAAATCAATACGGCTACACGGGAGCGGGGAACAAATTGCCTAATAGTCTGAGGTAATACGGCTTCTTTGGATATAACTCATTCCATGCCATCGCCGGCAGGACATTTGGATGAACCGAGGGGCCTCGGCGGGTTTTTTTTTTCCTGCACTAATAAACTCCTCGACAACCCTTTAAGGAAAGAGAAAGCCGGGAGATAGAATCATCTTTTCTGCTACAGAAACGCCACTTCTTAATCAAACGTGCAGCGCATGACATCATCCAGAGCTCTTTTTGACCGGAATTTTAAAAAAAAAAGTTATTAATTATTAATATTTACATAATAATTATTATTATTATTTATGTTAATAATAATTTGATTTATATTTTCAATTTTTGAAATAGGTGTATCCAGGTCACGCCATGCAAATTTTCTTCTATTTCCCATGATCTCTCAGTGTAGGTTAGAATGCTCCCGTCAGCCCAGGCAGGAAGTTGTAAGCCGCTTCCTGTTCTCTCCCGTCAGCCCAGGCAGGAAGTTGGAAGCCGCTTCCTGTTCTCTCCCCGCGTTGTTTTAGCGGACGGCGCATGAGCCTCTAGCGCTAGAGATTGTTTCTGGCCGCGCAGGTCCCTCCGTAACGTTATTATCACAGATATCTCAGGGCGACGGGGGGGGATTTATACCCCGTGACGGGGCAGCAAGATGGCGGCTCCCACCTACAGCACAGCTGTAATTTTTTTTTAAATTAAAAGTTAGTGTGAAAATGGCTGAAATTAAAAACAGTCATTAAGAGACAATTCAACTTGCTCTAGTGGCTGAGTAACTATTTAAGATTCCTTCACTATACTGACGATACTGACACTAGGCGTTGATAGGCATGCTTTTTTTGAGCCAGTATCTCCTGAAACAAATGAAAAGTCCCTACTTTCTTGCCTATGTCTGGGTGGACACTGAGAGAGATGAGCCGATCAAGCTACTGCCACTACAGGATGGGTGAGCCCAGGGCCCCCTATGACCCTAGGGCCCTTAGGCAATTGCTCTATGAGCTCTTTGGTTAAGCCGGTGCTGCCAACGCCAGCTTCACCTCTGTATCATAAGCCATTCACTTCTTTTTAGAAAGAAAACTTATAAATACATATTAAATGTCAAATTTATAGCATATCCATCTAAAATCGATTTCCCAAGATTTACGCTTTTAAAGGCCTTATTGATTCCGAGCCACCAGATCTACGATTGGAGCTTCTTATGTTCTAAAGAGAATTTTACTTCTTCAAGATTTAAAACTCGGCTTAAATAGAAAGCTTCAGAACTACGGGAAGCACTTGTACGTCCGGGGGCGACTGCCCCTAGGCCTTGGCGGATTTCATCTAGCATATTTGTAAGTTAATTTGACAGTCGTTTAGCAGAATTCTAACAAGGAAACTTAATTACTAAACACCTTATCTTCCGTACTTTTGAATTAAATTTGCATGAGAAAGAAAGTAATTTGGCGTACTTTAATTTGCAAGATGACAGAATCTTTATTAGGATGGTTGTCGGGGGAGATCTACGAATTATGCCTATTGTAGGAAAATCAGTTCCTGGCATTAAAACAATATCGCTAGATACAGTAACCTTCCGATCTGTTCAATCAAAATATTTTTTTCTAAATTGTTAAAATTAAATTTTTTTTTGTAAAATAGAAGCTATTGCCAGTCTAGAAATTGATAACTTGGCTCTCTCTTCTATTCTAAAAATGAAGAAAAAAAACCCAGTTCCGTTCTAAAAATGACGTAAAACGCTACTTTCCGTTCAAAGGTTCCGTGACGATCCAGGAAGTAGTGTTTTTTTTTTTTTGCTTGCGCTGTGACGTCGGCAAGCAGATATTTGAAGGTTCATCGCTGCTTTCAATGTCGTTGACGTTCCTTTGGGAGGTTTGGGGAAAAAAAGCAGACAAATCTGTCCTGGCAAATATTTATTTGGGATTAAAACAGAATTTACTCGAAGCTGGACTATCGATTGGGCTCTAAAATGGGAATATGGAGGTTTTCTTCTATGGCTTCCGGTAAAGAATGAAGGATCACTGTTGGATACGGGTTTCTTATCCTCGACGACATGTCCCAGCACATTTTTTCCGTGTCTAGTATATATTTGGATATTTTGTATTAAATCAGCAACATTTTCTTTTTCATTCAGGTTTCCATGCCATGTTTTCAAGACTTTTTTTAAATCTATTGAGCAACAAATGGAGTGTAAGGAGGCAAATTGCGTTTTGTACAAAACCTTTTTACCGGACTGAGAAGATTTCCTATTGTCAGAATTTTTTTGAGCGTTCCGGGATGGCGGTGACATTTAACTAACGTTTACTCATTCGGCCCCTAAATTATCTGCCGCATAGATGGCTTCCAGATGTCTGGAAGAAAAAAGTAGACAATTTAACTCTAGAATACATCATATTCTGAAAAAGACAATGAGTTTGACCAAAGGTCGGTAAACCTTAACTGAGTGGACTAGGACAATGGTCCTTCAACTGTGGTCCAGGAGAAGTCCTCAAGAAGGACATTTCAAGGTGGTCTTCATGACGATTCAATGACTGAAGTTCCCTCGATATCCGGGCCAAGCCCTCACCCAATTTGCCATTAACCAATAAAGACAGAATGGGATGAAAAGGCTAACCCTACCCCCAGCCTACCGAAATTGGCACCAAGGCCTAGTACTACTCAGGATCCCAGTCAGGGCTCACTCCAGCCCATGCTGGCCCACATGGGCATGAGGAGTGTGAAGGAAAGAACGTCTATGCTAAAAAGATCTACGCGTCTTATCACAGTTGGACACCAGGAGACTATGAGGTCTTAACAAAGGTTTTGATTCAAGTTGCTCCGGCCAAGTGGATTTGGTCCATTGTGGATGAAGAGTAAAACTACTTGTCTGTGTGAATACAGTTGACTCGAGTCAAGTTGGCAGTCATATTGAGTAAGGCCTTTAACTTGGTCTGGGTTTGTCAAATCCAACCCCCCGTCACACTTTGGTAATAAGGCGGCCGTCGGCCTTAAAGCGCCGGAGCAGCCACATTATCCCCAGTCCGGTCGGGTTACTCTATGACCAACTCAACCCCCGAAACAACTCAACTATCAACTCAACAAGAGTCGCGTTCATGTCGACAGCCTTTTATTCACTCACTAGTTTGAAACTCGTAAGTAAATTGATGAATTTGTTCAACGGTTTGGAAACTATAATCTCTAAACCGTAATATTCTTCACGGTAACTTCTACCTTCTTCCGGTACATTCCTGAGATCTTTCTCCATTATCTCGATAACTTCAACGTTTCTAAATAAAGAAGAAATGCATATTGACAAGACTTTCACTCTGACACCGAGATCTGGAGTTATGCGTCAATTTAGAAGCAGGCAGTGGGTTCTCGGTAATAACAGCATAATGGCCTGATGCTACTATGGATACAAATTGTTTATCGCGCATGATACAGTGCACAATAAGATCTAAGTGTTGGAATTAACCCCTTAAGGACAACGGGCGGTCCCTAAACCCATTGAAAACGACGCATTTTGAGCCCGTACATGAACGGGCTTTGTCATGAAGGGGTTAAAAAGCAAACTGTTAAACACTAGTGGATAATGTCCTTTTCTTTCCCCAGTGTGTTAACAATCTGGCAATAACAACATTTTACATCAAGGAATCAATCCTAACTACGTATCCCTGTACATTTCAAGTCTCTAAAAAAGAGTGCGCGTGGATCAGAGTCCGCCGCGATTAAACTAGAATTGATTCCGAATTTCTGCTTTTTTTCTTTTATCCCGGCTAATAAAATTCCACTTTACTCGTAAGCGTCGCTTGCCCATTATCACCGAGGTAAAGAAGACCGGACTCATCTGATTTTATTTTTTTCTTGAATGCTGGGACTTGACGTTGTTTCAAAACATATCTTCCAAAGCTATCCGAAAGAGAAATCCTATAAAACTTTAAGATTATTAAAAAAATATCCAGGCCATTAAAATATAACCTAAACAATACATAATTTTAAAAAAATATTATACAGTGTATAATATTGTGTTGACCTTATTTGCATGCGCCTACCCAGAATCCCTTGTGATTGTGGCAGCACCATGAGATTTCTGAGGTAACAACAGGCCTTCTGTCTTATCTGGTGTCTGTAGATGAGTGTTTAATAATAATACTTCTACTACCCCCTTAATTTTAGTGGAAGGGTTTCCATTACCTTTACTCACCATAACTTATATAATGGTATTTCTTGGCTACCCTAAGCCTCAAGTATTTCACCAGCTTCACGATCTCATGCTGATGGTTGTCATCTGGATTGAAACAGCTTGGCCTCTTGGCCAAGATCACGTGAGTATCTGTGAGAGAGGGAAACTGAGCCCTGTGGTCTTAGTGCTGGAAAGCCCTGAGGCTGTTTTTAGGTCCTTAGCCCAGGACTGGGAGCTGTGCATCGGGTGTAAGTATGAGGTTGAGTGCTCTTCCACATGTCACGTGCCAGTAAGCATCTGTAGCACCTCAGACCCCTTACATGCACTTTTTAGTTTTATATGCTGTAGCCCCAGCCTTTTGGCTCGGTGCACGGTGCATATGGACCATTTTCTATCACACCAGCTGGTATGGCTGGGGCTTCCTCATTTTGTATATAGTTTTGTCACGTTATTGCACCTTTTTTTTTTCACAGCGCATGTGCGCTCTTACTTTTGATATATATATTCTTTATTGAAATTTTATTGATGCAGTCAGTTTATGGACACGACACTGAAAAGCCACGGTGGAGCCGAGTCCCCTAAAGGTCCGGCTTTTCTGGTGAGGAGAGGAGTCAGGTAGCTCCCCCGAAGAAAACGAAGAAGGGGACCTGGTGTCCACTGTGGCCTTATGGTACTTTGGCACTGGAACTTTTTTCAGTTTTTTTTCACAACGAAGCACGAACCTCGGGGCTTAAAAAAAACAGCTGTCCATGAGCGGTGATCTGGCTATTGCACCTCTTTCCCGAGTTTTGTCTAAAGGCCGTCCTGTACAGCGGGCGCATTACTTTCAAGGGATCCATGTATAAGTGAGATATCGAGAGACGAAAAGATTGATCGATTATTGACCTTATTTGCATTGCTGCTACCCAGATATCTCTTGGGTTGTGGCACACCAGAGATTCTGAGGAAAAAAACAAGCCTTTCTGGCTTGTCTGGTGTCTGTTAGATCGAGTGATTTTAATAATACATAATGCTTTACTTATGATATGAATATGTATAGTATATATATTATAAAATATAATTAACATATACAGTATAAAGTATACCGGTATATATTTTTGCAATATATTATAATATATATATATATATAAAAACTTATTTTTTTAATTTTATTTACAGATTTTGCCCTATAATTCACGGGTAAAAGACTTTTCATTAGTATTTTTGACTTGGAATTGGCGAACCTTCTGAAAGTTGGTGATACGGAAGTTCGGCTCGCTGTCTGGCTCAATGCGTTAATCGAATCATCTCTGGATGTCAAAGAAAGGTCAGAAACGTTGGAATAAGAGTGGTATTTAGACGGAGGCATTTCGTCCTCCTTCAAGAAGTGAGATAAAAACCTTCTAAGTAAAAGTCTGACGCTTTGAATCACCGCGCAGGAACTTGTATCTTCATTAACCCTTTGTGGAAAGCCTACGCTAATCTTCCACCTTCTAGCCCAGAAAAAAACAAAAACAATTGCCTACGCTTCTGTTATATAATCCGTAAACAGGGTTATGGAACGTTAGGAATCTTTATTATCAAGAGCTTAACGACAGAGCGTGGCTACTCTTAAATTTAATGTGCGTCAGCTCTCCTTTTAGTCTTGGTCCGGATCAATTTTATTTTAACCCCCGAGTGTCCAGAGCCGGTCCTTATCAAATAATTATTTAGACGGCATAAAGTATCTGCTCTTTTTTAGCTTGTTCTCAATTTGATACAAATTATGCTGTTACTGTTATTTTAGTTTGCCATTATTATTTATTATTTATTATAAAATAATTAATAGATGTTTAGTTTTAGGAGGGTCTTCTGGATGCCCTCACCTCTAATGTTTAAGTATGAGCAAAGAGTGATTTCCTAAATATTTTGAGTCGATGGCCCCTTGATGGCCCCAATCTATAAATGGGAAGCCCCCAGTAAAGCATACAAAATACCTTCAGATGTTGGCCAACAATCCCAAAGATGAAGCACCCAAGGAGAAAATTGCCCCTATTATTAGAAATTACACCTAAAAATTAATGGATGTTTGTAATTTTTTGGAGACGTAGCAATCACAAAATGTTAATCCAGATCAAACAAAATAAAAGTTTGAATTAGAAAAGTAACTTCCGCACTCGTGCTCATTGCCAACGTATTATTGTCAAACATCTGATGGACTCTTACTAAATTCTATCCGTGTTAGGATTATATTAATTAGACCATGAATGATTAAAGGGTTTATTCGAAATCAACCTATTTTCAATTCTGAGGCCAGATGACTTCTCCAGCGAGCTGTGTTTCTTCTCCTGAGATTTCTGGATCGTCGCCACATTATGGAAACCGTGATGACCAGATCCATCATGAAGAAGCTCACGTCTACAATGAGGTTGGCCGCCCCGGGAGTGTCGGCACGTAGAGCGAGCCGAGAAGCTTATGTATGTAGGGAACATTAATAAAAACATTAAAGTACGTGTTACATACGGCCTACAAACTAACCATCTGTCATATCGCTCCATTTCTACAGCAAGAAAGGCAACACCAGAACAGACAAGTGGATCGCGAGAAACCTTTGCTTAACATGGATAATGCTCAAGATCTCGAGATATTTTGATACATTGTAACGAGCCACCATATTCTTAGAGCTCCGTATAATTTCATATCATTGTTAAAGAGTCCTCATTGGTTCTTTCGACTGAAAAAAGAGGTTTTAGTTGAATGAAGCCAAACCAGGCAAAAACTTCGAGGCCGTCCTGACTCCACAGCAGCGTGGCCACCTTAAACAAGGAGAGACACCTGGACTGTTGAGTTGGGTCATAAAGAGTTGGTCATAATTCCCCAAGTAGAAGTAGGGATCGGCACTGGTGATTTTCTTTCTTTTTATGTTTTTCTTCATATAATTTCAGGAAAGAGCAGAATCCTTGGAAAAAAGGCAAATCTCACAATGTTGTCTAGAAACATCCGAGCTGAAAGTTGGAGAATGATTTCCCCTAATTTAATGGAGAAGGTGAAGTTCTTCAAATGTTCGTGATGCAAACATGCTTAGGAAAAAGATGTATTAGTTATAACACTGAAAGGAACTATATTTATCTGATAGAACGGATTTGGGCCGTTTCTTTATGGCTGGTCTACATGTTTGGACCTGGAACTTCGATGATTCCTCTTTATCCCAAACTTTCTATATTTTCTAAGCGATATGAAGTGGAACCTTCCGCTAGACATTTGTTTCAAACATTGTTTTGTGGAACTCTATATTTTTACCTAAAGTTGTATTCTTTGAGGTTACTTTGCTATACGTTGCTGTAAGACGTTTCATAAAAAGCTATGAGTTTTTGGCCAAGAGGTTTATCCGGTTCCTATGGATAAAAGCTGACTCGTAGGATGGAGGCCTGATTTGAACTTTGTGTCCGCATCATGTCTTCTCCAATACATCAATTCCACGTCCTTGGCCCTTGGAAATAAAAGCAGAGAACATGGGAACATTCTGAGTCATAATTAAACAATTCTCTAATGGTGTAGTTATTCCTTTTTTATTTATTTATATATATATATACCTACACTATTGTTCAAAAGTTTGGGGTCACTTAGAAATGTTATTGTTTTTGAAAGAAAAGCACTTTTTGTCCATTAAAAATAACAAGAAATGGGTCAGAAATCCAGTGCAGATGGGGTTAATGTTGCAAATGACTTGTAATTGAAATTGTAGCTGTTTTTTAATGGAATCTCTTCATAGCTGTACAGAGGCCCTTTATCACTCCCATCACTCCTGTGTTCCAATGGCCCTTTATCACTCCCCATCACTCCTGTGTCCCATGGCCCGCTATCCTCATCACTCCGTGTTAATGGCCTCCATCCTCCTCCTGTATTGTGGCGCTATCACTCCCATACTCTGTATTTCCAATGGCCATGATACTCCATCCTCCTGTCATTCCAATGGCCACCAGTCACTCCCATCCTCTCCTGTTCCAGTGGCCCGCTATCCTCTCCTCCTGTGTTCCAGCGCCAGTCCACTCCCATCACTCTGTGTTCCAGTTTTAGTTAAAAGGCTAATTGATGGTCCAGAAAACCTTATTTGCAGTTATGCTACAACAGAAATGTCTTGTTTTCCATGACCCATATATATATATATAAATGTATTTGACAAATATATTATTATATTGTATAC
>VKOC01000003.1:39352437-39363448 GCA_009364415.1 Spea multiplicata | reverse complement strand
ATGTTTACCACCTCTAAAATATTATGGGAATTTGGTTATTTAAGGCACATAGAAGCTATTTTTCTCTCTATCCAATGAAACCTTAATATTACAAATTGAACTATGAAATATTGTAATATTTTGTTTATATGTTATAAAGAACATATAAATATAATAGTATATATATATTATAATAATAACATCCTAACAAACTATTAAAGTTTGCATAAAGTAACATCATGTATCTATTTTACAATATTGTAAATAGTAATGTTATTTCTACAATTAAATGTAATTATACTGATTGAATGCGCTAGTAATTATATGTAATTACATTTCTAAAATAAGTTAAAAACAAATGTGAATAGTCATTGATAAAAAGGGACTAAAAATAAAATAATGGAGTAAAGATGTAAGCACATGTATGTTGTATTTTATCTTTTTTTATTTGAAAACTTTAATTACTGGTTTTAGTATAAATAAACTGGAGGATAATTAACTATTTTATAGTTAACTATAATTCACTAATAAAGGTTGTTAATTCATTTTGATCTCCAAAAGTAGCTGAAATGAATACTTGTAGTATATTGCGAGAACTACATGTTTGGAGGTAGATTCACTTTCATATCTTGTATTTCCCAGAGGGAGAGACTTTTATTAGCATCCAAAAGCAATAAGAACCACCGGAGAGGATTCTGGGAAATTTTAATAAAGAAGACAAGGCTGTGAAATGTAATCAAATGTCTGATCAGATTACCTGATGCCTTAGAGTCACAGATCTCATAAAAAGCGGTGGGTTGTCACTTACTCAAACACTCGGAGTCTGTAAGGTCGGGGGCTCAGTAAAAAAAAAAATTGCCCACTCCAAAGCCAATGCCATTTTCTTTAGGACGGCTCTTTTTTTCTAGATGATTTGGGGGATGGGTTTAGCCATTAATTACTTAAAACAAAGCAAGAATACCCAACGAATACCATTCAGAAAACACCAAAGGCATAAATATTGGAGATTCCATCACTCTATATGGCCATATATTGCTTAGCCCAACGCTACATCAAAGTAACCCAAGTTGGTTAATCCTATCTAATTTTTCTTGGCTATATTGCTTACCAAGGAGCTGAATCAATGGGACTGCTTTGCATTGTAACCCAAAAGGGACGCTCAAGCAATGTACAGCCTTAATAAGACACAAGGGGCTACCCAACTCTAAGGTTTGGTCGTTACCTGCAAATATGCCCACCACAACAAAATATACAAGGAGGAGCGCACCCCCCTAAAAAGCATAAAAGGTATACACATTCAGATAAATTACTTAAATCCTCATTAAATTAGCAATGATTCAAAAGCCCAACCAATTAAAGCAATTTATCAACGTGGGTGGCTTGAGCATTAGTGTATAGCTGGCATCAAAGAAACAGATAATAATATCATGCAAAATAAAGAAAAATAAAAAAACCTAGAAACAATAGATATAAACAGCTACGGCAATAGTTCATTGTGTTCCTGGCTGAAGATATAGAGACAGACAGGCTCTTACCCTACAAGCAAACTAGGTAGCTGCCTAGGGCACTGGGTAGGGGGTCGTCACTACAAGTTTCTCCCCCATGTTACCAAGCATGTCCGTGCAGAATGTCGGAGACATAGTCCTTGTAGGGTTCCAGAAACCATAGAGTCAGACCTGACGGGCTGGATGCCAAACAATGCCCAAGGAGCAGGTGATAATGGCTCATAAATCAATACTTTGGGCTCCTACATCTGTTAACTTGTTTTAAAGAGGAAGGAAGGAAGGACAGGAAGAGAGAGATATAGATATGAAGACAGAGAAAAGAAGGAAATAGCGAGAAAGAAAGACAAAAAAGACAGTACGGATTGTTGATGTATCTGTCTCCATCGCTGCATCTGTCTTCGTGCACGTATCTTGCGATAGATGTATCTACACAACTAGAGAAACAGGCAGAAGCGCGCATGGTACATACACACAGTAAAATATATTGCTGTCAGATCCCTGTTAGTGTTTAATCCTGCAATAATTTCATTCCATTCTCCTGTTGATACAGGGTTACATAGCAGAGATTTATTATCTGCTAGCACTGGTAATCCAGACATTATTACCTCGCCTTAACTGGATTTTAGCTATATTAAAAAAAGGGGGCTATTCCGGAGCTACTGACGGCAGGACCGATACAAAGGGCCTTATGTCATAATGCAGGCTGACATGGTGTTTATTAGCTGTGAGCTGCCTGTGTTTTCTAATTACAAAGGAGAAAATGCACTGGAGGCATAAGGGAGAGAAAACACAGTTGTATTTGTTAACCCTTATGCTGCCAGATAACTCTAAAGGCATATGGCGATAGTCATGGGGTATGGAGCAAAAGGAGGAGTTATACGGAGGGTGTGTATGGAGCAATAGGAGGCGCTATAAGGACAGAGCAATAGGATGATAGAGCAATATATTATATAGAGCAATAGGATGAGGGTCGCCCCCTGAAGTCCTCCTTCTTCTGCATGAAGGTGAGGAGAGGATGCGTCTGGGTTAAAGAGGCTGCCTAGACAACAGACATGAAAGGCTAAATGCTACGCCACTGCGTTCGTGATCAAACGTGATGGTTGTCAATATTAATTGAAGACATAATGGCAAGGGGTTATAACAAATTATAGGCATCATAGTGAAGGGCAATATGGAGTCATAGAAGGAATTGTAGAGGCTGGTTATATATGGGGTGATATGAAGCGTTATAGAGATAGCTTATATGGAATAATAGGAGAAGTTATAGGTAGTGTTTATGTAGGTATCAATAAAAGTATTTTAGGCAGATAGGAAACAGGGCAATGAGAGGAGAGATATGGAGGGATTATCAGAGCTGCCGATGGGAGTTTATGGCTACTTCGATAACTCCCGAGATGATGAGTGTGAAGGCAGAAAGAATATTTTGGAGATGTAGGAAGATTTTCACCCACCCAGGGTGTATATAAAAAGTAGGAGTAATAGTAAGAGGCCATGCAAATTATCATGGATTATGTGCTGTCTGAAAGCAACATTCAAATGGAGGTGGTACTGTTGTTAAAGGCACTTGAGATGAGAAACAAGAGCCCTTACTATAATACCTTTACAATTCTTAATTGAAAAAATAATATGTTAAGTATATTTTCTGGTATCACATTTCTTATTTATCCCCATCATTTGCTGTTGCCAATAACACCATCTATATATTTATTACATGCATTGTAGTGAGTGTCAGGGATGTTAGGGATGTTACAGTGATCTCATGGAAAATGGACCGATTTCTGGTGTGTTCCAATGTCTGGCGCTGACTCCATCTTATTCTACCCTGATTTAATAATATTTGAACCGCCCAATTGAGCTTTCTCGCTGGCGTATCACCCGTGAAACCCTAATTGAATGTAAGTAATTCAAATCATAGGGACAGTGGCGTAGTCCTAGAGTGGCAATTCCAGAGGGGGTGACAGCTCCTCTGCCTCAAAAACAGGGGCAGATCACCCTATTGGGCAATTAGGCTATACGACACCTCACTGCTCCAAGGACTGATTGGGCCTTGTAACCGACCAATATTGATTATTGAGGACTATGTCTAGCCGCCACATCCTGCATACAGTACTTCAGTTTCTTAAAATGTAGTACACCAGGATATGATGTCATAACCTAGCGCTCAGTATAGAGGGCAGCAGCCATTTACCTAAATGGTACAAGAGGCTGGGGCTCTTATGGCAGTGGCTTAGATCCATTTGGTTGCCACCATTAACAAGTCCCTACAATAATCATTGTAATCGATCATTAAGGGTTTAATATCTGGGACAACCAGCTTACTTGTAAAGTTCCTAGGAATGGTGCTGATCGGGTGAAATGCCATGTGTTGGTCATATTAAGGAATAACTGGAAATTCATTTGGTTAATAAGCAGAATGCCCTTCTTTCTTTACAGGCTTTTTGCCACTAAATGTAACAGTTGTTTGAAAACAGTGATGCCATCAGAGCTTATAATGCGTGTCCTCAATAACGTGTACCATGTTGCCTGCTTCTACTGCTGTGAGTGTGAGAAGAGGCTGGAACGTGGAGATGAGTTCGTTTTGAAAGAGGGTCAACTATTGTGCCGAAGTGACTACGAGAGAGAGAAAGAAATGCTCAGCACATTCAGCTTGACCCCTGCTGGATCAGGTCAGTTATTTTGATCAATCTGGCACCCAACACCAAAGGGAACCTCACCCTGGGTTCTTGGTTGAGGGCACATCTCTTGAGGGTCAGAGGATCCACCATATTCACAAACTCACATTGGAGGCCCCTGTTCCCTACTCCCTTTGTGGGGCCATAAATCTTGCTAGGCACTTACTGAATGTGATCCCTCCATAATATGGAAATTAATCTGTTTATCTGTGCCAGGTTGATCTCTCTCTTTTTATCCTTGGAAACCCCTCAGGAGATTGAAAGGCACACTTTAAGTCATGAGTCCTTAGTTTGCCTCTTACTTAAGGTGGAGACTTCAACGGGTAACAGAAGCAGGCGACCTTGGGTTCCTGGGGATTGCATGGGCACTGGGCTGCTGCTATTGTGTCCTGTGGTTAATATTGGCCGTGTATCACATGACCCATGTCCAATGTGTTCCACACAGTCAAAAGTGAAGATGAGGATGGCAGTCATCTGCATGGCAAAGGAAGTGATGATGGTAAAGACCTGAAAAGATCAAAGAGGCCACGGACCATACTTACAACACAACAGCGCCGGGCCTTCAAAGCTTCATTCGAAGTGTCTTCCAAGCCATGCAGAAAGGTAGAATCATTACGCCTAGAATATGTTTATGGAGTGTATCATGTAAATAATTGATCCTCTTAGCAGCAAGAACAGGAATTTTCTTCAAGAAGTATTGTAATAATAAAGTTAAGATCTTCCTTCAAGAGCTCTCCCATCTTTTATTAGAAACTGTATAATCTGGTGGCTATAGATTATATTGCAAAGCATTCCTCCAATATCGAAGAGCTCCCTAAGGCTCAGAGAGGCTCAGTGGTGACATCTCCATGAATGTCACACGATGGAGAAATGTATAGACAAGTTTTTGTTATGAGAATATTGCAATATTAATAGAATTTTCATCTGTACATTTAAGTACAATGACTCCATAAAAAGTGTTTTATATCCAAACTAGTAAAAGAATGTGTTTTATTCACTAAATAATGATTTGCATGTAAGTTGTATAAATTATGCCTTTTGATGGACCCATCTCCCTGGGTTTCTTCTGGAACGGGGGCTGAGTTGGTAGTGCATAATGCATACGTGAATCGTTTAAGAAGTCTCAGCTAATTACAATAACCTATATATAATATTGATACGTCATTTCACTTATTTGCAGGTGAGAGAAACATTGGCAGCGGAGACGGGGCTGACTGTGCGTGTTGTTCAAGTTTGGTTCCAGAACCAAAGAGCAAAGGTAGTAATTTGCCCATGATATAAATAAGAACCCCCCAAAAACATTGTATTTTATCGGCTACAGTGTTACAAGTGTTATAAAGGGGTGGATATAATATATGTGACACTGATCACTGGTACATATAACTTAAAACACCTAAGTAAGATAGATACTGACTAACAAATGATAATCGATGAGCATAAAAAAAGGAGGACTTAGCTTCCAAATGAAAAACAACATTCACTTGGTGTTACTGTTCCTTGGAGATGGCTTCTCACCAGTGGCACTGATACACCTGAGATAAAGGCAAATGCCATTAATGGTTATATACGTAATTGAAAGTGTTTGTAGTGGAGATATTGTGGAGTTATTTTACCTGTACTGGTCCCGTTTTGATTGTTTCAGTTGGAGACTGTTATTGTCTATATTTTCCTACATAGTGGTGATGGTTGAGTTTGTATTGTATAGGCCATTGACCTTGGAGTTTTGTTGCCGTTATGTTCCTCTAAACTATAGTGTCAACAGTGTGAAGTGGTCAAGTGGTAAGTTCAATTTCAAGTGGAAGTGACCAGGCCACCATCATGGGACTCTTTCAGACACCACCAATTACTACTACGCTACTTATCTTGCATCACCACATGTTGATCTTCGGTGATATCATACTCATCAGTCTATATCCTCTGTGAAAAAAAAAAACATTTGAAAGAATTCTGTGTTTCTTAGATGAAAAAAATTGCTAGAAGGCAGCAGCAGCAGGACCACGAACAGCTTGGAACACAGCGACTCGGGTCTGGCCGCGTGAATCGCGCAAGCAGCAGACAGAGCAACGATGACAGCGAAGGTGAAAACAAAAATCCATGATGCATATTTTATGTGTACTACATAACTACTTTGTCGTCGTGTTGTAACTACTACATGTAGCTACAACATAAGATGTCTTACAGAAGACTGGAGTACAGAAGATGTGCAGGTTTCAAATATTTCATTTTTCAAATATTTTGTTCAGGTGAATATAAGTCATCTTTTTTATTTTCCTTAATCAATTCTCAGTTTATTAATAAGACGATAAAGAGAGGAAGTAAAATGGTTGCACTGATGCACATAGGCAGGGCATGGAGCAGAGTGGGGAAATGGCCCCAGGTGGCACGAGTGGTTTGCGCTTACCCGCTCGCGTCCCTCTCTCTCCTCTTCGAGCCCTCTAGCTCGGTGCCGGTGTGTAATGCTGAGCGCCGGAAAATGACGTCATTTCCGGCGCTCAGCAGTAAAGCAGCACCCACCGTGGCAGAGCAGGGAGATTCGCCACAGGACTGCTGAAAGGTAAGTGCAAAGAGGGGGATAGGGTAGATAATAAGGAGGGAGGGAAAGGAAGGGTAGATAATAGGGAGGGAGAGAAGGGTAGATAATGACCCCTGGCGTTGGCGGGGGGCGACAGCATTTTAAACTTCGCCCAGGCGGCATTATGTCTTGGGCCGGCCCTGCACATAGGGTAATGCTTCTGATGGCTACATCCTAGGCGTATGTAATTCTGAATAGAGATAAGGAAAGAATCCTTGAAGGATACAGTAAGCACACTCTAGTTTTTTTATGTCACTTTTTGAATGTAAGAAGTGTTGGAAGTGTACTGGAATGGCACTTGGTGGCGAGAGTGGCTAAAACATTGAAGTGTTTTTTGGTCCATCAGATGGTGGCAGTGGAATGGAAGGCGTGATGGTGCCATACTCCAGAATATCGCAGCAACAGGTCTTGCCGATTGACCACAATGTATATAACACAGATCTCTACAGACAGGGCCTAACACCTCCTCAAATGCCTGGTGATCATTTGCATCCATATGGTGAGTACATTAAATACCTCCCAATATTCTCAATACTATACACAAGTAAAGCATCTGTTTTGGTAAAAGTGAAATTTCTAATTATGATAGCAGGACACAATTTCCGTTACAACAGCTGGAGGAGGTGCAGAGTAATTATAAACATTGTCTTAAATGGTAACAACCAATCGGGAGAAAGATAGACAGGCCAATCGGTGAGAACTAGATAGTGGTGGGGAAAAAAGTCCATATATGGGGAACTGTGGGGCCAATTTGAGAACAAAACTCACAATTTGATTTACTGGTGGCATCCGAGGACAACCTTTACCAGAAACCATTATTCCCCTCCAAAGGGCCATGTGCTGCTTCCTCCGATTACAATAAGTCAGTATGATTGCCCAGTGTTATAATTTAGGTGTCCACATCAGCCCTGTCCTACAGGGCCAAAAGGCAAACAGCTATGAATGTCAGGAGTAAAGTCATCACATTGCCGAATACACAATATATCGAGTAATACACTGTTAGCATAAATCCACTCAAACGCAATACTAAAGCAAAAGATGAGAAAAGAAATTGAGAAGCAAAACAGTAATATTAATGATATCCTAAAATATAACCTTTAATTCATAAAGCTCAAAACGAAAAGAAATGAAATAATAAGTAAATCCAGGGGCTGAAGAAGCCGTTTGTGTGCATTCTCCCCGTTTACCGACCTGACCCCCCCTGCTCTTTCTACCTTAGATTAGTCTTAGATTAACCTATATACCTTTTAATCACATCGATCCTTTGGATTGTTGATTTGCTTCTTGCTCCATAAATACTCAGAATAAACTTTGAGATTCCTATAAAATATTTTTTTCCTCCTCGTATCACTTTGTTGTCTCTGGTCTGACTTGTCGTCAGCGCACTGTACAGTGACCTTTTCTGCTTTGCAGATGCCGAGAGTGTTTTCCATGACATGGACAGCGAAAGCCTCAACTATCTTGGAGGTTCTCTCCTGACGTCCTCTGAGGCCAACAATTTACAGGCTCGTGTGGGCCCCATTGACCGTCTCTACTCCATGCAGAGCTCTTACTTTGCCTCCTGACCTTAGAAATGAAACCATAACTGTGGTTTTTCCATCTAATGATTGGTGTCCATTGGTGCTTTTTTGGGGCTTTAAAGAATATTTGTAGACATCCGGCAGCTTTCAAAACTTAACGACAATTGTTTGGAACCTTTGGGGAATGTTTATGCCAGAATATATTGTCCCACAGATGTACAGTAGGATAGCATTTCAGTTATACACGACCTCCAGGTGAGGGCTGACTAGGGGCAGTTGAAAAGGTTTTCAGAATTTTGTGCCACTACCTGAGACTTTGTGTGTTTTACTTGCAATTCCACATATAACCACCGGGGGTCCAGCACAACATGGACATTTACAGGATGACTGGATGCTTTCTGTGCTCCTTTTATGGGTAAACATAAATCTGTTTTGGACACAACTGGATAGTACACATTGAGTGTGTTGTCCGCCAAATGTGCTTTATTAATGGGTCCCTTGCCGGCTTTTAATTTAACATGCGTAGTGATCTGCTAATGAAGCACGGAATAGCCGCCCTATTAGGCACATCACAAACAAGTCCACAAAAACTAGGGGTGCCTAATTTATTCATAGGTATATATCCAGATCATATTTTTCATCTACAACCCACAAACCCATCTACAGTCCAGGCTTTTGTGTATAACAATACTTCTGTAAAACGTCTACCGCTTACCAGGACTGAAGGCTTGACTTGGAAATCAGAGTTTTATTGTGTAGCCGAGAAAAATGCAGGAGATTTTCCAGGACTCAACGCCCTGGATGCCTGCCATTTTCAAAGATAGTTACGGCTGATATTCATCTTGCAGAAACATATTTTTTATTGTTACAAATGTGCGTTACTTTTAACCGGAGTGTTAGAAGAATTACAGATGTGGAATTTTAGAGGAGACGAAAAAACATTCATGGGTCGATAATGTTTACTATTAACGTTTTTCAGAACCTTTTGAGGTCTACATTGTCGTTACTATCTGGCCTGAAATACCTTGTTCTGTTATGGGGAATCTGATATACAATTAGTCCCGCTGCTAAAGAGTTGTTAAAGAGTTAAGACAAACAATAGACAAAGGAGTGGAAAAAAACAAGATATAGTATAATGGGCATAACTGGAAATGTCCCTTTCTGTTCGGGGACAGTAGTGGGCGGGGAAGATTATGTAGATGGGCGTGGCTGATGCCCCATGTGGGCGTGTCAACTACATTGTGGGTGGGGCTAGCCCCAAATGCTTTACACTTGGACTCGGGTAGGAGGGGGAAATGGCCAGGGAGTGGGTCATCTCTAAATGCTTCTCCTGCAG
Organism: Spea multiplicata; assembly: GCA_009364415.1. Classification (NCBI taxonomy): domain Eukaryota; kingdom Metazoa; phylum Chordata; class Amphibia; order Anura; family Pelobatidae; genus Spea; species Spea multiplicata. Next base: position 39,353,864 of record VKOC01000003.1, on the reverse strand, counting down.
CCGTGAGGCTTTGAGCCATGACCTGGAGACCCAGAGAAGCAGCGCTTCACTCGGAGTCTCTGGGCCATAGTTCCCAGGTATGGTAATAGACAAAATAAAGAATAACATACAGTGAAAAGGGAAAATCACATGGATTCAATTGTACTTTTAAAACTATAATGTTCCTGGTGAGGCATACATAAGTGGCGTCAAAATAATTTAACAAATTCATTTCATAGGAGAATAAATAATTAATCATTAATTAAATAATAATCATTATGTCATTTCTAGAGGTCGGGGTAAGCTTTCTTATCAATAGCTGCCAGAACCCTGAGTTCTTGTGCAGTATTGCATTTTTGTTTATATGGTAATGACCAACTCACTCTTCCGAAATTGTATTATAATTATTTATTGATTTATATAGCGCCATCATATTACACAGCGCAGTTTACAGTGGGTGAACAAAATTTGTATAGTATGTGTAGTATATTTTTCCGAATAATTTCAGTGTCTTGTAAAACTGTTAGGAGCGTGTAAGACAATACAGTTTTAATACTCTGTACTACTTCTCAATGAAGCTATGGATGTTTGTGTAATTATTTTATTGTATTAAACTAGATAATAATGATAACGGCTCTTTGTTTTCTTGAGAGTACAATTAAGATACCCTGGTAATAACAGGTCAATGATTCATTTGAACATTTTGGGCTGAGTCATAAAGAAGGACGTATAGATGTTAAGGGCTTAAAGTCGTATTCCAAAGGGATTGGGTTTTTTTGTATTAAACCTTTACACGAAAGGATCATGGGAATATATTTTATTTGAATAAATGCAAATGAGCACACTAGCATATATGGCTAATATATGTTCGGACGGAATGCTGCCCTCTGTTGGTTTTACATTAAGTAGCATAATAACTTTGGATTTCAAGCATATGCTACTTAATGTAAAACCAACAGAGGGCAGCATTCTGTCCGATGATATATTAGCCATATATGCTAGTGTGCTCATTTGCATTTATTCAAATAAAATACATTCCCAATGATCCTTTCGTTTAACAGTTTAATACAACAAAACCCCAAAATAAATAGAAAAAAAGAGTTTGCAAGTTCGACAGAATTAATGTCTGCGAGTGCGGACATTTAACTCTTGCAGCAGGGAGACCAGCGGATCATGGGAATGTATTTTATTTAAATAATTAATGAATGAAAATGAGCACACTGCCACATATGGCTAATATATCATCGGACAGAATGCTGCCCTCTGTTGGTTTTACATTGAGTAGCAGAATATTCTGCCCGAGAATATATTAGCTATATATGGTACTGTTGATCATTGGTTGCCAGCAGGAGGCCCCCTGCTGGCGACCAATGGAGTTGCTGATGCACACATTTAAAGTACTGGCGCCAGAGCTGCGTTAACCACTTAACCGGAAAAAACGAAGAAAA
>VKOC01000003.1:39339352-39352337 GCA_009364415.1 Spea multiplicata | reverse complement strand
TTAAGATTAAGTGACTCTTTACCTTCTGTATGCTCAGATCTGTGGCAGAACTAGCGCATCTCATCAAATCTTGGGCTAATACAGCTTATTCTTATTAATTTCAGATTCCAAACTCACTGAAGTTTGTGCCGGTTGTGGCAACCCCATCTCAGATCGGTTCCTGCTGAGAGTGAACGAGAGATCATGGCATGAGTGCTGCGTGAAGTGTGCTGCTTGTCTCCAAACACTTTCTGGAACCTGCTACTTCCGGAACCGACAACTATACTGCAAAGAAGACTACGAGAAGTAAGTCTGTTGGGTTATCATGCCGTATAACATACATACTAAACCTGACTTAAATTGTCCGTTACTGTGAGTAATATAGTAAATATATAGAAAAAGTATTTGCCCTCTTCCCATTTTCCTCTATTTTTGCATATTTCTAACACTTAAATGTTTCATATCATCATGCAAATTTTAATAATGAACAAATATTATCAGAGTAAATACAAAATGCGTGTATAGAAGCAAAAAAGCAATACAACCCTACCCGACCCTATGTGAAAAACAAATTACACCTTAGGTACTAAATCAACCAATTAACCAAGTTGAATTAAGAATTGTGTCTAATTTCACAAGACACACCAAGGCATGATTACTGCCAGTCCTATTGAATCTAAACATCAGTTAAAGAGAACCTGTCCTGTAATGTGAAGTAAGCTAAAATGTTTCAAAAAGCTGCACATGGTGCCACAATCTAAAGAAATTCAAGAACAGATAAAAAAAAAACAAAGTCATTGACATCTATCGGTCTGGAAAGAGTTACAAAGCCATTTCTAAAGGCTCTGGGACTCCAACAAACCACTTTGAGAGCCATCATCTACAAACGGAGAAAATCCAGGAGGTCACAAAAGAACACATCTTGATGACGTCCAAGACTTTTGGGCTAATATTCTGTCGACTGATGAGTAAAAAGTTGAACTTTTTGGAAGAATTTTTGGAAGTCTTTTGGGAACACACCTGGCATAAAGCTAACACAGCGTTCCACATTAAGAACATCATACCAACAGGCAAACATGGTGCTAGTAGTGTCATCTGTTGGCTTGCTTTATTGCCTCATGTCCTAGGCGACTGGAAATAATTGATGGAACCAGGAATTCTGATTTCGGCCATCAGTTGTAACCTAAAGATCAAGCACATTTGGGTTATGCAGCAGGGCAATGATCCCAAACACACAAGCAAGTCCAGCGCTGAATGGCTTAATGATAACGATCATTTAAATGCCGCATTTTGTGTTTACTCTTGCTTCCTCTTCCTTATACTAAAATTAGTTTAGATGATCTGAAACATTTATGTGTGACAAAAATAGAAGAAATAGGGGCAAATGCTTTTTCACAGCAATATATATATATTATCATTTATTTTATAAAATGACCATTATTTTACATAGAAACACTCTATAAAGCATGGGCTGGTGGGAGCAGTAATGTCAAAATTAGATAACTTAGCCTGTTTGTTAACATAACGGACCACTAAAGTCGGCTTCCTCCGCTACTCCGACCGCTGAACCTCTTGCTTATTATATGCCATGCTACCTTCTTCCCCTTAAGAGTCATCAGAATAGATGGTTGAGGTTAAAATCATGTTTAACTCAGTTTAATGAGAAACACACTGGTATGTAAACAGTACAAGGAGGTAATTTACATACAATAGTAACAGCAAAACACACATAGTTCTCAATCAGGCCGTCCATTGCAAACGGCTCAGTATTTGCACTCGGCCCACCTCAGCCCAGTTGGGGGTCGCTTTTGTTGTCTATGGGGAAGATGGGAACACGAGCTGTTCCTTGACTTCTGGCCAAAACCATCTGGACATCAGATCTTGGTACAAATACTGGCCATAGAGGTCTCTGTCCTGTAAGTCCAGACCTGATGGAGAGTAACACACCAAAATCTCCCTCCCAAAATGCAGGTACCCCAAATCTGTGTCCGAGCTCCACAGTCTTTAGAGTCTCTGCCAATTGGGAAAACATGGCACTCCATACCAGGGTGAAGAAGTAGACCAGACCCCTAGTACCCACCTCCCAAAAACAGAACCCTTTCCAAGGCCAGTGCCCTTAGTTTGTAGGGAGGAGGCTGGCCCTCAGGCCCTACCAAGACAAGGCATGGAGGCTTCCATGACAGCTAATAAGATGATATATAATAGGATTAGAAATAGCAGAGAAATATATTTTTTTTCATTTTCTAATCTTTTTTTCATCTAAAGAGAAACATTTCGGTCTCAAGTGACTGATCAAAACTTTATCCCGCATATTAATGTGAGATTCCTGATCACACTACATCAAATAACTAAAGTTGGTGACTAATTAACTAACTAGGTATAATATGATGTTTTGGAGTACACGCATTCTATCAGGCCCTGTGCTAGGGAGTGATGAGGGGAGAAGATGAGGTCCGCTGTCTCCAGGAAATGTAGGCCTCGGGAGGGGGTCAAGATTAGGCCCTTGCCCTCCCTGCTAAATCGCTCAGTCATGACCTTTTTTTCAGGATCAACCGTGTTGCTGTTTTGTTTTCTTTCCCAGTAGCGGCATGTTTTCTGGTAGGCAGTAATGCCTTCTCTAGTGGCAGACTTCAGGCTAGACGGCTAAACAGATGAGTGCATCAGAAAACATACATTTACAGAGAAGGGATTTTAATTTATTTTTTATTTTTGTTACTTTTTTATTTAATTTGGTATATATTGGGTGAAAAATTGGGAAAATATGTTTGTTGTGCTTTTGTTCCTACGCTATATTACCTAATGTCTTTCAATTCTTATTTTGTCATACCCTTTGAATGTATATACTTTCAGAAGAACTATACATGTAAAAGTTGATAATAAGAAGAATAAGATATCACGTGATGTTACGTGCGGTCTTAATTAAAATAAATCAATATAAGTCAGTGAATTGAAATGTTCAGTCCACCACGTGGCAACCTTTTGATCCAACAGTTATATCGTTTTATTTTAATTTTGTTATTTTGGATCGGGTGAAGTCCTACTCGGGTACCAAGAACTTGAGTGCTGCCTAAGACGAGGATTGTCTGCCTGAACCTAGCCATCTATGAATAGTTTTACTTCATCTACACTTTAACTTTCAACTTGACATTGTTTAACTACGGGTTTAGGTTGTCCCTAAATGCAACCAGGTTGCCAAAATTGCTGAAAATTAGCTTTACTTTGCTACCTTTTTTCTTTTTGTAATGCTCAATGGTTTGTTTGATGTTTGAGGTAACATTTAGCTTAACATCCCGTTTCTCTGCTAGCAAAAATTCCGCATAGACAACAGACTTCCAACAAACCGAGATACAACACATAAAAGCCAAGTTATCTCCCAGTTCCTCTTTATCTGGAAAAGAAAGAGACGTAAAAAAAATAAAAAAAAAACATAAATAACCAAGGCTAGGGGGTTTTGAAACCTACAAACTTGGGATGAATCAGGGGCTGTGGGATGAGACACGGTTTGATAATCTAGCAGCTGTCATATGGTACACACACACAAGTAAGATGTTGTGTGTAGCGTTGAAATGCTTTAATCCTAGCGCAATGCTCCTTTCGTTGCAGTCCACAGACTTTCCTTGGCACCAGGTTTAAAGAGCGTGATCCTGGAATACTCGGTTTATATCTTATCATAACCTGTCAATAAAACCAAAAAAAAAAATGCATCAGTGTGCTGGTGCGTTAAATGTGTGTGAGATTTTGTGTGCTCTGCTGGACTTTGAAGCTCGGGTTTGTGAATTGTAAAATGTGGGGGCTGTCAAAAAAAGAGTTTAATAATCTACTACTCCTTCTATGAGGATTTTCTTTGAACTCTCTGTTTTTCCGCAGTAGTCTGTTGCTTGTTTTAAGATGTTATTTTGTAGGCACCTGCACTGTTTGCTCATTTATTGAAACTATACTGTATATTTGTTGACATGGGTGCAACTAGGCCAAAATAATATCTCCATTTTTGTGTTATATACATATGTGGTCCAAGAACAATACTAAAACTGAATTTTTCGAAGTTGTTTGTTGTCGGAATTAAAGGATCTGCAGTTGGGGTTAGGCGGGTTGACAGGCCAAGTTCAATTTGGTTTGTTACTTGCATTGCTTGAATATAACATAGATTTCCAATACCCTCTGGGGCATTTCTGAAAAGTTCTTGGAATGGTTGTTGGTGGGCTAGAAGGTATGTTCTCATAAACATCTAGTTATGGATGAGCCTTAAGCAACAAAGATAATATGGCCTTATGGGCAGCCTGGTAAAGATATAGGCTTTTGGATCCTTATAGGACAGAAGGCTGGCCAATTTTGCAGAAACCGTGATAGACATAAATTTGGTAAATGATTAAAGCAAGCAGTTGGCAGCCCAAGTAGCCAGATAAATATTTAGTACAGCATCTCTGCCTATTTTGTTTTGATAGAAAACTCTCCAACAGGTCTACAATTACCATATATACCGACATAGAATCCCATATTCCACTACCTTGACAACAAGACCATAGGTCAATCTATTGTAAGGAGTAACAAGGAAAGTGGTATTATATTGTGCATGGTACATCAGTTATGGAAAACTTCAGGTAGTCTTATAAAAGTTATGGACTCTGCCTCAAACATGAGTATTGGAGGTTTGGCACCTGTGGGGAGCACCTGCAAGAATATGTAAAGTGATGTTAATCCTATAGTTAAAACACTATAATCCATAGTTGATATCATCTATAAGTGGTCATAGTTTCACACTCCTGATCTAAAATCAGTGGATCAGGGTGTTAGCCATCATTGATGTACTTAAGCCAGGGATTGCCTCAGGCCTTACCCAGGGCAGCACCCCCATAGTTGCCTGCACCCAGGACCTAGATTGTGAAGGAAGCCCTCTTCTCATTATGCACCAACGTGCCAACTCAGAAGGCCACTGCTTTGAGTGAGAAATACTACAGGGATCTGCCATGCATGCATAGATCTCCATACTCTACATGGTTGGTTTCTCCAGTTGGCTTGTTGATTTGCAGCGCACTGGAAAGCCCATTTGGCCAAGAGTGTGACCTGTCCCTGGTAGTATGGGGCAGCTGCTAAAGCCCCAACCCTAGCTGCTCTTAGCCATGCATGCCACATCCTTTTTGTCAGCACCATTTCTGGGGGCTTATTCCATACTTTATCAGGGGAAAGCATGCAAACTGCTAACCATCAGGGACAGCTAAGGCAACCTTTTCGTGACAACTTTGTGTAGCTCTTTAAAAACATCTCCATAACATTAGTAAATGTCAGTAAGTCATATTAATATATCATACAGTATTTTGTCTATATCTTGCATCTGCCTGTGCATGCGATGTAAAATATTTCTAACGGTAAAAACATTATGAATGCATTTAATTACTAATTCCTTTAAATAGGAAAAAAAATACGGTGATATGGCACTTCATATTTCCATATTACATCACACCTGCCTTCATTTTTGTTTGACTTCCTACGTAACCTTTCATTGTGTTGTAATCCAGGATCCTAGAAATGTAATTAAACACTGCTCATACATGTTTAATGTCCCCCCCTTTCTCTCTGAATTTATTACAACTGTAATAAAAGACGATTTTAAGACTGGTCCCATGGGCATCCTTCTTTTCTTGCAGGGATAGCCTCTGGCATTTTGGCTTAATATGACCACACAGGATATTGAGCTTATCTTGAATCCTTCCTATTATGCAGAAGGGGATATCCCTTTCTATATGATATTCTAAACAGCCCAATCTGAAGATCAGTTCATAGCAGGGATAGAATTAGTAATGCAATAAGAACAATACCTTCTGTGAAATTTCTGCATATCATTTAGACGGGAGTGTGGACTTCATCTGTGAAGCCGTTTAACTGAGAATGCTGGCATTTTCTTTGTATGATTAATAATAACAATATAACATGCTCTGATTGTCCGTCAACAGTACCTTTGCTTTTATAAGGTCTTAAACTCATGGACATTGCTATAATAATTTATGGACTAATCCACCAGACTACAAATTGTTGAGAGACAAAATGTAACTGTTTAGTTGATTTAAGAACTAGGAAAGGAAAGTTAGCTTAATGCTAGGCTATAAAGGTTGGATATTGAACCCTTAAGCAATTAATTTGTGATAATAATTAATAATCAAGAATGTTGGAATGCAGAGAAACATGATGGTCTGTAAGACCTACCTACGTTTAGAGTCACCTTCAGTCTTTCTCCAGAAAGGACAATGGAGTCCATAGGTGGTTTTGCAATACATGCTAGGCCATTTGTTGATTCCTGTAGGACTTCTGGAAGTCATGTACACATGGCAAACTTGTGAACTACATAAAAACTAGCTATAGCTACTTCAGGATGTAGTCTAAATAACTATTTTTACGTTTTTGAACCAATCTGAGGACATTTTGAGCACACTTTTCCACCAGAATCCAGTTATCGCTATAATAAGACAGACCTGGGTAACTAGCTAGGTAAACAGTACGCCACCACGTTGTTTCCAAACAGAAGAGCTCAGTAGTGGCTTTCAATGCTTTTTTTTAAAAGCTAAATTAACAGCAAAACCTTCAAAGTTGAATAAAATTGGTTGAAAACCATTGTCATGCCCCAGAGGCAATTTTACTGGCATTTTGCCCTTACGTCCTTCAGACAATTTTGCTGGCATTAAACTGCTATTGGGCTAAAAAGATGTTTATTGCATAACACAGATTGTTGCAATTTTCAGGTAATCTAAATGATACAGACCCTGTGGCCGGTGACACTGTTGTTTACAGTAGCATACCCTAAATGTTGTTTACTGAGAGGTTTTTAATATGTAAGAATTATCATCCTGTCCACTTTGTCCCCTTCATTATCTCGTACTTAGATATACAGCAAAAATATTTCAAACTAGACAAATTATGTAGGAAAATAGTAGGAAAATCCGGAATTAGCTATTGAGACTTTGGGACTTCTGGGGCTCACCGCAGGCAGGTATTATAACGCGGATGAAAGTCAGCCAACTGAGAATGTGTGTGTCCCAGAAACACATACCTCTCAAGTGTCCCTTGAGCATTCCTTCTGATGATGATCCTTTTTATTCAAGGAGCTCGAGAAATCTACGGGTATTAGTCTGTAACAATGTTATACAACCTTTAAGTTACAATAATGTGAATATAAACTGTAGAAAATGTGGTTCTAAATCATTTAATTAAAGCCAAGGCACTACCCTGTCCTCTAACCATGCCTCTATCCCACCTACAATCCTTGCGATTTTGGCTGAATTAGTAAAGCAATATATAGGATTTATACAAAGAATAACAAAATATAGAACATACATGCAGTTAATTCTATATTAAGTGTGAACTAGGAAAAAGGCATATTGTACCCTTTTGGGGTCACTGGTTGCTGTTGCTGAGCCTCTTCCAAGATTGGCTGGAATTCCACGGTGGTCTGGAGGCCCTGCAGTCGCCCAATAACTTTTGCTCTGTTGCAAGTAGTGAAAACTTGTCTAAACAAGAAAACTGGTTTATTAGGAAAAGTCACACAATCTGTACAATACAGAACAATGTTATTTCTTAAACACTTAAAATTCTTATCCAAAGCAACTGACCTAAGGCGCACAAGGGGGCCTGATCGCATATAAGGAGATCTGCCTCTGGCTTAGCGATGGAGGGTCTATTGAGGACCTAAAGATTAAATGAGATGGATGGGTAGTATCTTCTTTTTTAATAACTCAAAAAATAAGTAACTCTGGGTAGCCTACCCCGGGATGTTCCTAGGTATGCCAACATTATTCCAAAAAATGTAAATATGGGGTTGTGTATTTTCCTGTCCTGATCAGAAAAATTAGCAATTACGGATACATTTATGATCTTTTCTAAATGCCATGTTACTATAATTAAGGACGATATTTAGTCTTTGTGGAAGGCTTGTAGAGGCTTTGTAGGATGTCGTTGACTATTGCCAATATATTTTATTTCATTTATAGCAAATGCCTGGTTGTTTGATACAAAAAAAATATCTTTAGGGGACAATTCCAGGAACACAGAATAATCTGTTTGGGACAAGGGACTGTCATCTGAAAACGGAGACATCTTTTCACCATATTTTAGGGGCCCTAAGCTAAAAGATTTAGGTGCCTTTGGCCCTCAGCTCTGATACAAGTGATGAAAGGACTGTAATATTTACAAGCTTTGAGGACTCAATGTCTCTTACCTGTCCCTATATCCTCAGCAGGGATGCCTAATTCTTTATATGCTTATATAGTAGCAGCAGCATCATTGTTTTACACAGTTTTCTCAGATATCAGGTTAATTATATATTATATAATATATTATATATTATATGGTATTAAGAAATTATTGAAAAAATGAATGTTACCACCTCTAAAAATTATGGGAATTAGGTTATTTAAGGCACATAGAAGCTAATTTTCTCTCTATCCAATGAAACCTTAATATTACAAATTCAACTATGAAATTATTGTAATATTACTTAGTAAATTAGTTTATATGTTATAAAGAACATATAAAATATATATATATATATTATAAATAAATATAACATTCCTACAAAACTATTAAAGTTAGCATAAAGTAACATCATTTATCTATTTTACAATATTGTAAATAGTAATGTTATTTCTACAATTAAATGTAATTATACTGATTGAATGCACTAGTAATTATATGTAATTACATTTCTAAGATAAGTTAAAAACAAATGTGAATAGTCATTGATAAAAAGGGACTAAAAATAAAATAATGGAGTCTAGATGTAAGCACACATAACACATATGTTGTATTTTATCTTTTTTTATTTGAAAACTTTAATTACTGGTTTTAGTATAAATAAACTGGAGGATAATTAACTATTTTATAGTTAACTATAATTCACTAATAAAGGTTGTTAATTCATTTTGATCTCCAAAAGTAGCTGAAATGAATACTTGTAGTATATTGCGAGAACTACATGTTTGGAGGTAGATTCACTTTCATATCTTGTATTTCCCAGAGGGAGAGACTTTTATTAGCATCCAAAAGCAATAAGAACCACCGGAGAGGATTCTGGGAAATTTTAATAAAGAAGACAAGGCTGTGAAATGTAATCAAATGTCTGATCAGATTACCTGATGCCTTAGAGTCACAGATCTCATAAAAAGCGGTGGGTTGTCACTTACTCAAACACTCGGAGTCTGTAAGGTCGGGGGCTCAGTAAAAAAAAAAATTGCCCACTCCAAAGCCAATGCCATTTTCTTTAGGACGGCTCTTTTTTTCTAGATGATTTGGGGGATGGGTTTAGCCATTAATTACTTAAAACAAAGCAAGAATACCCAACGAATACCATTCAGAAAACACCAAAGGCATAAATATTGGAGATTCCATCACTCTATATGGCCATATATTGCTTAGCCCAACGCTACATCAAAGTAACCCAAGTTGGTTAATCCTATCTAATTTTTCTTGGCTATATTGCTTACCAAGGAGCTGAATCAATGGGACTGCTTTGCATTGTAACCCAAAAGGGACGCTCAAGCAATGTACAGCCTTAATAAGACACAAGGGGCTACCCAACTCTAAGGTTTGGTCGTTACCTGCAAATATGCCCACCACAACAAAATATACAAGGAGGAGCGCACCCCCCTAAAAAGCATAAAAGGTATACACATTCAGATAAATTACTTAAATCCTCATTAAATTAGCAATGATTCAAAAGCCCAACCAATTAAAGCAATTTATCAACGTGGGTGGCTTGAGCATTAGTGTATAGCTGGCATCAAAGAAACAGATAATAATATCATGCAAAATAAAGAAAAATAAAAAAACCTAGAAACAATAGATATAAACAGCTACGGCAATAGTTCATTGTGTTCCTGGCTGAAGATATAGAGACAGACAGGCTCTTACCCTACAAGCAAACTAGGTAGCTGCCTAGGGCACTGGGTAGGGGGTCGTCACTACAAGTTTCTCCCCCATGTTACCAAGCATGTCCGTGCAGAATGTCGGAGACATAGTCCTTGTAGGGTTCCAGAAACCATAGAGTCAGACCTGACGGGCTGGATGCCAAACAATGCCCAAGGAGCAGGTGATAATGGCTCATAAATCAATACTTTGGGCTCCTACATCTGTTAACTTGTTTTAAAGAGGAAGGAAGGAAGGACAGGAAGAGAGAGATATAGATATGAAGACAGAGAAAAGAAGGAAATAGCGAGAAAGAAAGACAAAAAAGACAGTACGGATTGTTGATGTATCTGTCTCCATCGCTGCATCTGTCTTCGTGCACGTATCTTGCGATAGATGTATCTACACAACTAGAGAAACAGGCAGAAGCGCGCATGGTACATACACACAGTAAAATATATTGCTGTCAGATCCCTGTTAGTGTTTAATCCTGCAATAATTTCATTCCATTCTCCTGTTGATACAGGGTTACATAGCAGAGATTTATTATCTGCTAGCACTGGTAATCCAGACATTATTACCTCGCCTTAACTGGATTTTAGCTATATTAAAAAAAGGGGGCTATTCCGGAGCTACTGACGGCAGGACCGATACAAAGGGCCTTATGTCATAATGCAGGCTGACATGGTGTTTATTAGCTGTGAGCTGCCTGTGTTTTCTAATTACAAAGGAGAAAATGCACTGGAGGCATAAGGGAGAGAAAACACAGTTGTATTTGTTAACCCTTATGCTGCCAGATAACTCTAAAGGCATATGGCGATAGTCATGGGGTATGGAGCAAAAGGAGGAGTTATACGGAGGGTGTGTATGGAGCAATAGGAGGCGCTATAAGGACAGAGCAATAGGATGATAGAGCAATATATTATATAGAGCAATAGGATGAGGGTCGCCCCCTGAAGTCCTCCTTCTTCTGCATGAAGGTGAGGAGAGGATGCGTCTGGGTTAAAGAGGCTGCCTAGACAACAGACATGAAAGGCTAAATGCTACGCCACTGCGTTCGTGATCAAACGTGATGGTTGTCAATATTAATTGAAGACATAATGGCAAGGGGTTATAACAAATTATAGGCATCATAGTGAAGGGCAATATGGAGTCATAGAAGGAATTGTAGAGGCTGGTTATATATGGGGTGATATGAAGCGTTATAGAGATAGCTTATATGGAATAATAGGAGAAGTTATAGGTAGTGTTTATGTAGGTATCAATAAAAGTATTTTAGGCAGATAGGAAACAGGGCAATGAGAGGAGAGATATGGAGGGATTATCAGAGCTGCCGATGGGAGTTTATGGCTACTTCGATAACTCCCGAGATGATGAGTGTGAAGGCAGAAAGAATATTTTGGAGATGTAGGAAGATTTTCACCCACCCAGGGTGTATATAAAAAGTAGGAGTAATAGTAAGAGGCCATGCAAATTATCATGGATTATGTGCTGTCTGAAAGCAACATTCAAATGGAGGTGGTACTGTTGTTAAAGGCACTTGAGATGAGAAACAAGAGCCCTTACTATAATACCTTTACAATTCTTAATTGAAAAAATAATATGTTAAGTATATTTTCTGGTATCACATTTCTTATTTATCCCCATCATTTGCTGTTGCCAATAACACCATCTATATATTTATTACATGCATTGTAGTGAGTGTCAGGGATGTTAGGGATGTTACAGTGATCTCATGGAAAATGGACCGATTTCTGGTGTGTTCCAATGTCTGGCGCTGACTCCATCTTATTCTACCCTGATTTAATAATATTTGAACCGCCCAATTGAGCTTTCTCGCTGGCGTATCACCCGTGAAACCCTAATTGAATGTAAGTAATTCAAATCATAGGGACAGTGGCGTAGTCCTAGAGTGGCAATTCCAGAGGGGGTGACAGCTCCTCTGCCTCAAAAACAGGGGCAGATCACCCTATTGGGCAATTAGGCTATACGACACCTCACTGCTCCAAGGACTGATTGGGCCTTGTAACCGACCAATATTGATTATTGAGGACTATGTCTAGCCGCCACATCCTGCATACAGTACTTCAGTTTCTTAAAATGTAGTACACCAGGATATGATGTCATAACCTAGCGCTCAGTATAGAGGGCAGCAGCCATTTACCTAAATGGTACAAGAGGCTGGGGCTCTTATGGCAGTGGCTTAGATCCATTTGGTTGCCACCATTAACAAGTCCCTACAATAATCATTGTAATCGATCATTAAGGGTTTAATATCTGGGACAACCAGCTTACTTGTAAAGTTCCTAGGAATGGTGCTGATCGGGTGAAATGCCATGTGTTGGTCATATTAAGGAATAACTGGAAATTCATTTGGTTAATAAGCAGAATGCCCTTCTTTCTTTACAGGCTTTTTGCCACTAAATGTAACAGTTGTTTGAAAACAGTGATGCCATCAGAGCTTATAATGCGTGTCCTCAATAACGTGTACCATGTTGCCTGCTTCTACTGCTGTGAGTGTGAGAAGAGGCTGGAACGTGGAGATGAGTTCGTTTTGAAAGAGGGTCAACTATTGTGCCGAAGTGACTACGAGAGAGAGAAAGAAATGCTCAGCACATTCAGCTTGACCCCTGCTGGATCAGGTCAGTTATTTTGATCAATCTGGCACCCAACACCAAAGGGAACCTCACCCTGGGTTCTTGGTTGAGGGCACATCTCTTGAGGGTCAGAGGATCCACCATATTCACAAACTCACATTGGAGGCCCCTGTTCCCTACTCCCTTTGTGGGGCCATAAATCTTGCTAGGCACTTACTGAATGTGATCCCTCCATAATATGGAAATTAATCTGTTTATCTGTGCCAGGTTGATCTCTCTCTTTTTATCCTTGGAAAACCCCTCAGGAGATTGAAAGGCACACTTTAAGTCATGAGTCCTTAGTTTGCCTCTTACTTAAGGTGGAGACTTCAACGGGTAACAGAAGCAGGCGACCTTGGGTTCCTGGGGATTGCATGGGCACTGGGCTGCTGCTATTGTGTCCTGTGGTTAATATTGGCCGTGTATCACATGACCCATGTCCAATGTGTTCCACACAGTCAAAAGTGAAGATGAGGATGGCA
>VKOC01000003.1:39306458-39339252 GCA_009364415.1 Spea multiplicata | reverse complement strand
AATATATATAGAAGAAACACAATGTAAATATATTTGTTTAATCCGTAAACATTATTAATTGGGAACTAAACTTGAAAATGTAATATTTGGCAAAAGTGACAGATCTGCGTTAAAACAATGGCATATCACAAGCGAAACTTTTTTTTTTTTATCGCTTGCATTTCCTTTCAACTTCAGCTAAAAGGAATATCCACACTGTACACATAACGAGTAAGCATTTCAGCGTATAACATGGACAACGACTGCAGCATATGTAACGAAAGAGCCAATCGTGACATGCTGTTTGCGGGTAATTATTACCTCTTATATGTCTGTCTACATTAAATTAATCAGGGAATATAGAATGCATGTGGTGATGAGATAGGTACTCCTACTGTGTATGCACCTTTCACAGTATCTTAGGGTTCCTGATGATCTAAGAGGATGGGATATACCTATTTAAGTCTACAAAAATGTTTAATCATGTTGCATCATTAGATTTTTTTTTAATACAAAAATGTTGAATGTGTATATATATCGGCCACGTTACTTGTAATTACTTACAATTAAATCAGAAATCCTGTAATGAGGCACGGTTAAAGCTTAGACTTATGTTCATACTCCCTTGATATACGTGCCCCTTAAATAAACTATAGTAGCTCCTGGGTATTATATTACAGATGGGTATGGAAAGGGTCTGTTCCTCTTATGCGTTTAGTCCATAGTAATTGATATTGTGAGTCAATAAGTTCATTCAGAAAAGGACTTGCCACCCACATTTTGACCTTGTCTCTTTGCTGTGTCATTGGTACTGCAATATTTGTATTCTTTTTTACTTAGCTTTCATTAATTTGTATGTGACCCCATCACCCTTTGAAATGGTTTTTGTAGCATATAACTAGTAAGAAAGGTAAGATTCTCAGGATCACAGAGGATCCAGCTGACTGTGCCATAACAAGAATATATGGAGATGTGAGAGGAGTTATAGTGAGGAATTCACTCACTTCCGAGTTTAGTAGAGGCTAAATGGTGATGGTGAAGTCCTCAGTGAATTCATGAAAGAGTTCAATGGGACTTAACCCGCAAGCGTAACTCAGAGGCAACTGACAATTCAATGAATGGGACCCATTGGAGCCTTTGAGGGACAATAGTGGATTCCTCATACAAGAAAGCCCAAGTTAACACTTGGAATGTTTTATTGAATACTCTACATTGACATCTTTCATCCTATCCACTTGTAGGTATTATGTAACTAAGGCAAGAATAATGTATTTATTATACACACTTTCTAAAAAAAATGTTTTGCTTTTTATACAAAATATTATGATTTTGAATCCTATAGAACACTGTAATACACATTTCCAACCATTCCGAGTGTTTACCAAAAAAGGGAGCCAATACCAACAATATGTGTAACTTTTTCAGTGCCATAGATTGGTAGTTTTTTGTTTGGTACAATTTTCTTTATCAGGGGCTGTGACAATCAATTTTAGGGCTGGCAGAAGGGTTGTTGCTAGGGTTGCTAAGGGGGTTGACCTCTTGGGATCAGCCCTGAATAGGAACACTGAGGGTGAAGTATACTCGGTTTCAAGTCTCTGGAGATACCCAACGCTCCCACCTGTCCCTGCAGTAGCAGCATTGCAGCTCACCAGACAGTATGAGTGGCCCACTGGACCCACTGGAAACAAAAGTGAGGGGAGAGAAAGCGGTGTAAGCTGCACTTAAGATGGCATTGGGGAAGAGAAAGTGAGGTGTGTGTGTGTTTTGGCATGTGTGTTTGAGCGTATGGTGTTAGCGTGTGCATTAATATATGATATCAGCATGAGTGTATTTGGTGTTAGAGTGTGTAGGTGTTAGTATGGGTGTTAGTATGGGTGTGTCACGATATGGTATGATGATTAACCCAACTAGGGTTAGTGCAGCCTGGGAGTGGGGAAATAAGGGGGAAGGAGAGAATGCAAGTGTTAAAATGTGTATGGCAGGAGTGTACTTAGAGTATTTGGCACCTGGGGCGGATCCTATATTTGACATCCCCTACCCCTCACACTTTAGAGGGAAAGGAGACAGGTACACAGAAGTGGTTGGTAGGGAGACATTGAGAGAGAGAATTGACGATTGATCGTACCATACAGTTGAACTAAGGACAGCAATCTGTATGGATGAAGGACACATTTAACAGCCCTCCTTCCATGCCATAAACAGATCTTAATGTAGGCAAGCCTCCTAAAAGGTTGTGTTAAGGAGGATAAAAGCATAAAAGGTAAAGACATTTGGATTCCTTGGTTGCTGCTAGAATAATAATGACCAATACATTCACAAAACAAAGCTTAGTGGTCATTTTTAGTTTAGAAGCAACCTGAGAATTCGAATGTGTATGACTTTTATGCTTTTTATGTTTTTCCCCCCCTTTTTGTATATTTTGTTTTGCTGTGCAGATTTGTAGGTTCTGACCAAACCTTAGGATTGAGTAGCTCCACCTGCCACACAGGTGTCTCATTAATGGTGTCCAGACAAGGCTTTCAATTTGCAATAAAGAATTTGACCTAAGAATTGGACTGAAATTCATCTACTTATTATATCACTCATTTATTTCTAGATTCAGAACGATCCTACAAGACAAAACGTCCTTTGTGTCTTCTTTATGTTCTCCTGGTGCTATCCTACATTCTGATCCTAGCTCTCTTCATAACTGTTTTATACAAGAGTAAGTACTACCAGTTACTGCCTTTAACTTATCTTGAAATATAATGTTTAATTTACTATCTGGCCATTGGGCCATTGACATCTGACCAGTCTCTGCTGCCCTTAAACCCAACTGCTTCATGGTAGTCTGGTGGTCCAAAATGATGCCAAATCAATATAGCCTTTTGCGAAAGTGTAACACACCCATAGCCCTCTATGATTTCAAAACGTTGGGCCTCCCCTGGAAATGTTAGTCTTTTGTGGACTTTAATGGTAAATTAACATATTAAAGTAACATAGACTGGATAGACTGGATTTTTCTAGTGCTCCCTGTAAGTGGTAGGTTGGGAATTATTTGTGGACCATTTGGCTAGTGTGCATTTGAGTGTGTTTGCTGCCAAATATCCATTGGGTCATTACACTCCCAGTACATCAGGCTTCCTCCTTGGGTGCATGAAGCTACCTCTCCCTTTCAGTCAATACCAAATTGTACTTTTCCATGTCTTTGTACTCTTCTAATACATTTGTATTACTAGTAGTATTGCCTGTAAAAATGTTCTGTTCCTTTTTGTTCAGAAAATATAATTTGATATAATATAATGTTTCTGACAACTGCAAATCTGTTATATTTACCTTTGGTAACCACTTCGTAACTACTTACATATATCGACTCTTGGAGTTGCTTGAAAGACTAAGAAACTTACTGATTAACTTGACAACATGTTGTGAAGGCAGGTATATGGACCATACATTAACACGTTAAAAGGGTTATTCAGTCTTTATGGAAATTCGGCACCTTCATGAGATGCGTTGAACAAACTTGCTTCTGTCTCAAACAGCCACAAGTGACAGTTCTCACTCACAAAGCAGGAGTGCTCAGCTCAGAGATCTGACTGATAAAGGTAAGCTAGTGAACCAGTTGCTCCATTCAGTCACATTTCTTATCTACTGAAAACTCTGATTTGTTCAAGATGCCCCATAACCGCTTGTTGCATGACTGTAGTTGCACCTTCTATGCAATCTGGAATCAGGTTCACATGTAGAGGGTATCCAGAGACCTCAAACACCTCCCCATGTGCACTGTGCACCAGCGTGGCCATCTTAGAGACTATTTCATTTTTAGCAGGGCTGGTCATTAGAAGCTTAGGCCAACGGCAGGCCGTCTCAATGATAATGCCTATTACATACAAGTGTCCATTTTCCTTCCCACCTGTTCTGTTCATCGTCCAGTCCCTTGTGTATATTAATTCCCAATTTCTTTGTGTATGTCTATTCTATTGTCCACTATGGGGTAATGTTTAGAGACATCAGTAGAGGGACATCATCATGCATTACTGCGTGACTGTATGTGAAATACACTGTTTTGCCGCATGCCAGCAGCCCTGAAAATACTCAACAGTGCAGTCTTTTCCAGCCCATGACATTATTTATTCCCAAATGCTAAGGGTGTTTATGTTCCAAGTATATAGAATGGGGACCTGGTGTTGTGAGTTACACATCTGTGCTCTTGAGTAACATAAACACAATAGCATAATAATTATTGGTGTTTGAACCATTTTCCTGGCATCATTGAAGGTGAAGTGGAAAATAAACCCACAATCCTGTGTCCACTGATTTTTTTTTTTGTTCTTCCAGTTTTGGCTGAAGCCAACAGCACCAGGAATGCAGAAGTAAAATTAAAGGAGAATAAATTCAACATAGATGTTCTAAAAAATGAAGGTTTGAATTTACTTTAATTTACTTTATTTAAATTATATTTCACAATTCCATAAAATAAATAATAGAATGCAACGGTGTGTACAATTACAATAAACAGGAGTCCAGGTACTATTGTAATAATAATAAAAAAAGAACAAAAATGAAGTAAAATGGATTTCTTTATTACAAAAGTACCTTGACTTGAGTCTCATCTACTGGCTGATACGGTACCATGATTCTTTCTCTCAAATTAATTTAAAATAAGCAATAAATATGATTAAGCAATCAGTTTCATATTAACTTCCTGCTTTTGTGATTACTCCTATTTAAGCTATCGCTCACCAAAAAATGACAAAACATATAGAAACATCTGAGAGGACAATCAAGTACATCTTACCTGCATTTCACATACTGTTGCAAATGACATACAGTATTTGCTTGATTAGAAGACCAGGTTTCTTCCTGAAAAAAATGACCTTGTCTTATAATTCAGGTGTTGTGTTTTATTCAGGCCTCAGTTCTGTGGCACTGCCCAGTAATTGCTGTGTTATCACCAGGTTTGGCGGCAACACAGCATTCCTGTAGGACTCAGGAAGGAAGCTATGAAGGGACAAAATGGCCACCAAACCACCCAATAACTGTAAAAACCGGTCACAGAGATGGGCGGTTAAAAAAAGACAGGCCAATGAAGCTTAATTCTGGTTTGATTCTGGTTGCCTCAAGTGTTATGCAAACCAGGATCAACCATTATTGTTTTACTTTATTCATGTGTTCACAGTGAAGTTCAATCACATAATCGCACGCAATGAACGAAGATTCAGTGTTCTGTGAATACCGAGTTGTTAAAATCATTCCCTGCTCTTACTAACACCCTATGATCTTGTGTCAGAGAGGGGAAAGATATAAAAATAAATGAATAAGAAAATAACGTATGGTAATAAAAGCAATAAAGCCAAAAAACAGTGCTTTATATTCCCCTCCCAATAGGATTGTCTTATATTTAGGAGGTCATCTTATAATCAGGGCCAAGTTGAGCAAATACAGTAATTGTCCATGACTGTGACCTCAATCATTGTTCAGACCACCAGCTTGTCAAAATTTAACATATCCATCAAATATAATACGGGTTAGCCAACCATGCCATGATGGCGCTATATAAAACAATAAATAATAATAATAATAATGTCATGGCACCGAGACACTTTATCACAGGAGTAAGCCTGGGATTGCCCCATTTTACGTCTTTTTCTGTTTCAGTTCAACTGATTGGGAGCAAAAGTGAAAAATCCAACATGGACTTCGAGAAATTAGCAATTCAAGGTATAAATAATTGATGAAATGTTATTAACGGCTATGTAATAAACAAGCCCGTTTTGTTGCAAATGTTATTACCAAAAGAAGTGTTGCAGGCGCGAACATTAAAGTTATGTTACATTTAAATTCATGTAGGATTCAGATTCTGTTTTCTAAAATAATTAGCAGCAAAAGTGAAAAAACACCCAAATAATAACTTACAATTTAATGATCAAACTGGATTCTTCAATCAAGGGCTGACTCCAGTACACAAACAATATGCTTGCATTAAATGTTAAGTTTTACATTCACAGGACTCCTACTACTCATGCTTATACTTGTGCTGCATATTAATGTGCTGGATTATGGACAATAAATACGTTATCGTTACACATGTGTAATATGGGGTTATATGATATTGTAAACCTAATGTTTGTATATATTTTTTTTAAAATTTATCACTGTGATTCATGTTCATAATTGGATTAAAAATCATAAAAAAAACATAATATAGCAGTCTAGGTTGCAGACTAGGTTGGTCAAACATTTCTTTTATTGTATGTATGAAAGATATGATAACATAAGGAGTTGTTGACAAGTTTAATATTTTCTCTTACAGTGGCTGACATTAGGGCACAGCTACGTGACCTGGAAATATCACCAAGAAGTAAGATATTGATTGCAATGTTTAGTGCATAAGAGAAGTGCTGGGAGATTGGGGCATTATCAGTAGATCTGGTAAATGTTGCATCAGTTGTTGTACATAGTACAACCACTTATGTCCGAGCCCTTCTTACAAAGCATTAGCACTTCCATATCCCATGAAGAACAAAAAACATTTCCATTGAGCATATAATAAAGTGATGTATACAGTAATGCTAATGAAGCTCATTCCTCTATAGACTTCCATTGGTTAGTGTGTCCGACTGGGTGGTTATGATTGAGCTATTCTATCGTTCACCACAAGCAGTATGATATGGATTCCGGGGTGGTTGTCTAGCAAAAGTAAGATAGAACACATTCAAATACATTTACAAAGTTATTTCTTATCTGATACTAGTAATACAAATGTTGGGAATTCCCATTTCAGTTCATACCGCTCACAAATGTTCTTTTATTATGCACCAACTATGTGTTCTGTTTCAGATATCTCTTGTAAAGTCGATTGGGAATTCTACAGGGACAGCTGCTATTTCTTCTCCACATCAAAGCACGATTGGTCAGATGCTAGGTCTATGTGTAAAGACAAAGGGGCTGACCTGGTTGTAATTACCAGTAGAAGTGAGCAGGTAAGAGATTCACAGTTTAGATATCCAACTGTCTCTAACATAAACTAAAACAGATACGACATTATGGGGTTATATATAAAAAGTAATCCTGATGCATCCCTTGAAAAGTGGTCTGAACACCAAAGCCACCAAAGGAATTGGATCACTTGTTATACAAAAACCCTACTGGAATTATAACATGTCCTTCTGTCACAATACCAGTTGGTAGGGAGTAGCAATAATCCAGATGGGATATCACAAAGGAGTGAATTAGTATTTTGTGGACAGTTGAAGTTGTGGACAGAATGTATGCGAGAATAACCATAAGCTCAGTCTTTGAGATGTCTTCATGTAATGCGACGCTGTCCATGATGCAATTCCAGAAAGGCAATATGTGAGCTGACCAAGTGAAGAGGTATAGATGGAGAAGGAATTTATTATTTTAGAAAGGAGCCCAGGCTTGAGGTGAACCCAGGTCTTTTAGCAATAGCATAGGTTTCACCAGCGATTGTAGACCATAATAACTGTTTATTTTTTCCCTTTATATTTGCAGAAATTCATCAATAGCATTATTGCTGACAGTAGTGAAAAAAGATTTTGGATAGGCCTACATGATAGATCTAAGGAAGATGATTGGGAATGGGTGGATGGAACAGTCTACCAATCGTCATACAAGTAAGTTATGAGTTTATGAGAAATATTATCCTTTTAAGTTCAGTGTTAGATGTTCAATGCCTCGGCTGTGAGTATGTTCGCTCTAATACAATAAAGTTTACACATTTCACTGTTCAAGATTTATTGGGCAAAGGGCCAGACTGACAATAACGACGTGGCATTTGTCCGGTGAGCCAGATGGGTGGCTTTGGTTTAGAACTAGGTACAAACTGCCCCAGTTCTGGCTTGGCTCATCAGTCCCGCAGCTGGCCCATCCACTTCAATTCCTCTTGTTATCTCTTCCTGGTTAGTGCACTAAGATCAAGACCATTTCCAGCCACACTGAGACTGTAACTTAGATGGGGGAGTATCAGGGCCAGTAGAGGAGGGTGGAAGGATGGCAGGATGTAATAGTTAGCCTCAATGAAACTCTACGTCTGGTGTCAGCTGCAATCCCATGGGTTCACTCCCAACTATAGGAGGTCCCATAGCGGTACATGTCCTGTACATTGACACTAATGGACAAATGCATTGTAGGGCCTTTTGACTGGGCTCAACAGTAACCCTTTCAGCCATCTATTTTTCAGTTCTATGGCTTTTCTTTTCTTATAGGAACTGGGGCCCAGGAGAACCAAACGATGCAGAATACAATGAAGATTGTGCTCATGTCCAGGAAATAGGATCTTGGAATGATATGAACTGTGACTACAGCCAATTTAATGCCATTTGTGAGCAAAAACTCTCAGCTTGAACAAACGTGTGAAAGTTAGATGTACAATGTGTTGGTAAGGCCATCACAACCATGCATAGTTATGGCATACTTAGAACTATGGTTCTGTAGGCATCTAACCTGTCTTATGGAGAACTACACTGGTCCACCTTTATGCAGAGCTGTAACTAGGGCTCTTGTTGCGGAACCATGATCGGAAGTCTCACCCTAGCATCACATCCACTTCTGCCCTGCCCTTTCGTGCCTATGTTCTACTAATGACCATGCATCCTACATCAGTATTTTTTGCTCTTGAGCCTTGATTATGAATTTGGGGCTGTAAATTTCCACTCTATGTGTAAACTGAAGAACAAATCAAATTCTGTTTTTTGACTTTTTTTGAAGTTACTTCTGAAATCACAATCCTTTACAAGTCATCTTATTTGAGTGCTTCATTCAGTCCCCAGTTATCTGATTTCTTTCTCAAAAATAGCCTGCACATTTCATTTTTTTTATGTATCAATAACCTACAGTTCTATGGCTTGAGGAGAAAACTATTATAATATTATAACAACAAGCATATTGCATTACGACAAAAAAGCCCAACAAATTACACAATTGCATATAAGTCGTTAGTTACTATGACATATGTAGTTATTACAATCAATACAGTACTTTATTTGTTTTTGCAGGAGAGATTAAATGGTCCTTATCGTTCATGGAATCTCAAAGTAAATGAATGAAGCTCTTAATGTTTGTTGATTATATTGTCTGATTAGATTATGTGAGCTATACTTACATGTATGAATGCGATTCTAAATTTCTTTATCAGTGGTTCTTGCATCTGTAATACTATTCATTATTTTAATTCTGAATACAAATGCCAAGTAAAAAACTACAATTCAATACTAAGATAGTAGTTCTTGTATTTGTTTGCATCTGGAACTGTGAAGGGCTGACTTGCAGCATTTGGTAAGATGGCTGGATTTTAATGACCACACCGGGGCAGCTACCGACCTGATACTATATGTTCTGCATATATACACTGATTCCCTCCATTACCTGTATACTATATAAACTTTAATATGTTATATTACAGGAATGGGTAGTATCAATGGTAGAGGTGGGACAAAAAAACTACCCAAGCCCAGGCTTAGCGTGACTGCTATCGGCCTAAACACAATCTGGACATGTAAAAGAGGGGGAGACATTTTAGTTGATGACAATCGCCCGACCCAGGCTGTCATCTTTTGCTATTGTTTAGCACTGCACCTATTGTTTTATCAAAATTATTCTACAATGTATTGATTTATATCGCACCATCATATTCCACAGCACTGTACACTGAGTAAACAGGACATAACAAGTAGCACATAATATAACAATCTGGACGAGGGCTCTGCTCGAGCAAACGTATTCTTGTTGGTGACAGATACAAAATATAGGTGAATTAACTTAATAGCATGGCAAGAGTTCTCAGTTGGTCCAGTCACTGTTCCTCTGTAGTGACTAGCCAAGGTGTCTTCTTCTCATAAGCACAAGCAAATTTGGGCAGAAGGTCTGGAAGAAAGCTGCAGACACATCTGAGAAGTGTGACAGTCACAACAATGTTAGAAAATGTCCATGTTGGCAGCTCGGATGCCTGAGATAAGATCTGAGCTAGATTGTCCATTAGGTAGACTTTGAATGGGAACAGAACCCAAATTTCATAACTGGGAATTCCTTTTTATCCTGGGGAGGGAGCAGTGTTTAGCCATGACCAGTCCTCAGTCCTCTCTCAGCCGACTTAAGGCAGTCTGAAGCTAGTGCTGCCCCTGTGCGCAATTATCCCTCACCCCATGGTTGACTTAACCCTGCCTTCACGAAAAGCCACCGCCATAGAAGAGGGAGAGATCCAGGCATGCCCATATATTGAGGAGCAGAGCAGAAGGTGTTTTACACTTCCTTATGCCTAGGTCCCTCCAGCAAAATGTTTTAAATGCAAATACAGATTTGCAGCACTCCACTCAGGCAATGTCAAGATGGCCTGGGGCAGCCTAGCTCATCGTGTAAATATATATGTTATTCTATGGGGATCAACCATAATCATTTTTGGTTAAAGCCACCTAATGCCGATTTTGGAGATGCCTCTTGCCTCAGCTGCCATCACACCTCTCCAATGCCACCTCTGCTTTGTGATAGGCTTTTAATCACCTAATGGCAGCACCAATTACCTTTATAATCAGAGGGTGTCAAGTGCATACTAAGGGAATATGTAAGTTCTTGCGGGAACAGGACCCTCCATTCCTCTTGTATCTGTATGTCAATTGCTTGTCATTTTGTAC
The DNA here is from genome assembly GCA_009364415.1 of Spea multiplicata. Taxonomy (NCBI): domain Eukaryota; kingdom Metazoa; phylum Chordata; class Amphibia; order Anura; family Pelobatidae; genus Spea; species Spea multiplicata. Next base: position 39,328,645 of record VKOC01000003.1, on the reverse strand, counting down.
TTGTCGGTATCTGTAAAATTTTTACCTTGTACAGCGCTGCGGAATCTGTCGGCACTTTATAAATAAAGTATAATAGCCATATTATTATTTTATTTACATAGCGGCAACAATTTAAGCAGGACTTCTTACAATACACATATTCAAGGGGTATGACAAGACTAGAATTGGCAGACTAAGACAAACCGATACATTCGGTGGAGAGAGCCCGGCTCGCAAGCTTACAATCTTAAGGGAATGGGGTGAGGACAAACATACAGACTGAATTATTGCTAATTTTGTTTGTTTTTGTTAGTTGGTTTTTCATTGTTTTACTTATTTGTTAAGCACTAAATAACGTATATAGGCCTGCATTTTATTTAACATTAGCTTTGTAATATTTTTCACTAAAAAAGCAAACAGTTACACTAATCACTATATCCTGTAAGGGCTGGGGTGGGTGAAGATTAAAAACTGTCCTTTCGTATACAGCCACAAGATGGCAGTCAAACACTATACATACAGTTATGGTCAACCTTATTGAAATATTTTGTATAGATACCTTTTTAATAACCTGTAATGATTTCACTGGAGAAACAGAAAATGTGACATATGACCTGGATAGAATTAAAGCCTACTTTGGTTTCATCTGTCCAAAGAACATTTTCCCAGAATGATTGTCGTTTCACTAGGTAGGATTTGGCAAAAATCACATCACGTCTTGTTAAGTTTTGCTTTCAACAGGGGATTCCTTTTCGGCATACCTGGGAATTCTCTGGGTTTCTCCTGGAGCGCCACTTCTCTGGGTCTCTAAGAGGAAACTCCGGCACGCCCCACTCACTGATAACTCCCCTATTAAAATAGCACGTGTCCTGCGATGTCTGCCCTACCATCCACTGACGTTGGTACTGCCCACTGACATCGGTACCACCCACTGACTTTGGTACCGCCCACTCATGTCGGTGCGATAATTATTATTATCTTTTATTTATATAGTGACAATAAGCTATGCAGCACTTCTTACAGCACAAGCATTCAAACAGTATAACAAAAATAGAACTGATAAACTGATACATATGGTAAAGAGCAGGGATGGTTGGCACCTTCTGGCCCAGTGGGCAGGTATAGCCAAGTGGCCCAATGAGACCCTTGTAACTCACATACACAGTGGCACATACATACATACACACTAACGCATATACTTACATACACTTATACACACTAACAGTCCTTCTCACACATACTTACATGCTCATTCTAACACACACTTGAACACACACTGTCTAGCACACCTACACATTCACTCACAAACACTTACTATAACACATTCATGCACACACAAAAACACTTAGATATACACAGTCATGCTAATACACATAGAAATTCATGCTAACAGACACGCTTACACATACACGTTCACACACAATTGCACACACATTCATGCTCACATACACACATACAAATTAATGATAACTCACCCACATTTATGTCAACATACACACTTTTTCATGCTAACGCACACTTACATATACACATTCATACCTGCACACACATTCACATTCAACACAATAACACATGCATGCACATACACAAACACACATACACATTCATGCAAACACATTCACACATTCATGCAAACACACAAATACACATAAACATTCATGCTAACACACGAACACACATACACATTCATGCTAACACAAAAGTATACATACACAATCATGCTTACATGTACTTCCACTCTAACATACTCATTCACTCACTCCATAACCCTTCCCTCATTCCCTCCCACTCCTTTACCTCTTTATCACCATACATTATATAATGTATATTTTTGCTCAATTCTTCATATAATGCAATTAAGTTAGTTTGACCTTCATAAAATTATGTTGACTCTTACTAAAGATGTTATTAGATGAAATGTATTCCTGAATATTACCTCTTAACAAGCTTTAAAATAATTTCCCCTAACACACACGTCAGTCTCAAAGATCTGTAATTACCCGGCTGAGATTTTGATCCCTTTTTTTAATATTGACACCACTTCTGCTTTACACCAGTGGTTTTGTACCATGCCAGGCAAGAGAGAATCATTGAAGATGAAAAGAAACGGTCTGGCTATTTTTTTTTGTCAATTTCCCTATGTCCCAAAGAATATATATAATCTGGCACCTGGCTTTTTCTATTTTGACGTTTACTAGAAGTTTGCTGTAAGCCTTTTATAACATAAAATTGCAAAGCTGCATTGGTATACAAAGTCAAAAATGTTTTCCTTCTCCCGATCTTCACTAACCAACCTTTTGTTGTCATTTATGCATTTGAAGTTGGGGTTTGCCTTGCTGTTATTGACAAGACGAACCTTTCTCATTATCCGCTTTTAGCATTTCATGGTCCTTTTGCAATTTTTGTTATCATCTTTGTATTTTATAAAGGATGCTGCTTACCCCTTTAAATGGAAAAGCATAACTTTGAAATATATATATATATTTATATATAAAATGTAAAATACAATATATATTATAATATATATATAATAATGTACAATACAGTATACATGAAAATACATGCTAATGTTTGTAAAAGTTGTGTATTGGCTTAAATTCGGGGGGGGGGGATTAGATCACATTGATTACATGTTTACAATTACAATATCATTTCAAATTGTATTTTTTTCATTACATTATCCGTTCAAAATATCTGGCTACATTATGCTAAAAAATAGAAAGTATGTATATGAAATCACCCTTGACCCATGCAGGAGGCATGAAATTTGATCAAGCGTAGTACACAAACTTGCCCAATTTGTTGTTTTTTTTTCACAAAAGATCACCAGAAGTTTCCGTGTATTTCATTATTTTATTTACTGTTTACAATTCAATTACCGTTGTTGATGAAATCTAACAATAAAAGATTTTCGGAAGAAAACGATCCAAACCTCCCCCTACATTTTTTGTTTTCTTTCTTCATTTTGATGTGTGGTTCACACAAATACCTTTTTTTTTTCCTGAAAGTTTTACACCAGTTTACCAGCGTCATAAGATATCGGGAAGGAATTCCAGGTTCTGCATATTTGTAGTATAAAAAGTGATAAAAAGGCCATTTTTATTATTATTATGCAAATTTAGAATATACCGCTGTTGAAACACATTCTATTAACTCATTCTTGTATTATATGCCGCCGGTAGCGTTACCTGTATACCGTCTAGGTATCATAACCCATACAAAGCTCACACCGTGCCTATGGGGTACGTGGCTTTCACTTCCAACCAGGAGAAGATTTGTCCTCCTCTCCTTTACTACCCCTCCCTCCTCTCTTTCTCTCAGTTTACCAGAAGACACTGTCAGATGATGGATGCTGCAACTTCTTATGATGAACTGGGGAGGAATTGAGAGCTTTTTTTTTTTGGAGGAAGGAATGCTAAAGGCGAAAAGAGTTCCAGAGGAGTTAAGTGGCCTTTCCTCGTCATATTCCGGAGGTTACCAGGCGAAAGTCCCAGGTAAATACAAAAAGGCATCAATCCACGGATGTCACCTACAACGGTAGCAGCAAACCTTCTTGTTTCGGATTCTATCTCATTTCTCTATTCAAATATTAGTATGCAGTCTTGCGCGATGATGTGCTAAACCTTATAATTAGTCATGTTTTCTAAAGAAATGTGAAATTTAAAATGTTGATCATTAATATTAATATATAATTATTCTATGTATTATCATTCGTTATCAGTACATATAGTAGACTCTCCGCAAGTTAAAAGAAGCTCTGAACAAGTTGCTAGAGTGGGGGAAAACGTACAGTTCTAAATGTCGAATTCATATTTATATTAATGATATATTGCTGATCCCTTTTATAGAGATAGTTCTTGCGTGAGTTGCACGGTTGGTCAGGGGTGCCATTTAAACTGTGTTTTTATTGAACTCATGCTATACAGGATGATCTTATAATTCCCCCAAGGCCAAACAAACATATTTTATTCTAGATTTGCTCACAAAATGAATGGAAGTTGTCAAACCATGTAAGGTCTAGATGTTGCAGATATCTGCATTAATAAAACAATGTGCATGGATATCATGTTTAAGGTTTTAGAGTTAAATAATGATAATAACAATGATTATTATTATTATTGTTATTATTTTCATTATTAATTATTCAAAATTATTTGTATTAATTATTATTATATATTACTAAAAGCAACACATTGTTAAACTATAAAAATATGTTTGGTGCATTTTTATTTGCCATCATATTTGTTTTATAATATTTTAAGGCTTTAAAGTAATCAAATAGTAATTTTTTAATCCCTCCAAAATTGGTATGAACTAATGTAATTCTCATGTATATGACAGAAGAATTTGGGCCTAAGCCACGATGCATATTAGAAATAAAGCGGTGCTATTTCCATAATATTGCGTTTAATAAAAAAAAAGGTGTATGTCTTTGTATGACTGCACTCTGATTTTCTACTAAGTATGTATATGTGTTAAATTAACCGTCTGACACAATGGTGTTTTTAAAATAAATGCCGCGAGAGAAAATAAAATATTGTTCACAATTTTGTAACTAATCTAATTAAATCTTTTTTTTTAGTCTGACACAAGGACATTTTTATTGCATCTGTTATGATTCAATCTTAGTAAACTTGAAGGATGATACAAAAAAAGAAAATTAAACTGTAGAACGTACCGTTATAAAAGTGAAATAAAAAAAAAATCATATTAATGATATATAGCTAATCAAAATGCGAACAGTTAAAAGGAATAGAATATGCAGAAAACAGACGATTAATGTATTTATTTTAAAAAAAGAATAACTTAATTAGATTTAATAAAAATTACTCATAATTAACATAATATAATTAAGATAATTAAGTAATGCATATGCTTGCCAAACAATACGTTGCTTACATCTTTAGCCGACAAAAGGTAAATCACATTCTTATTCACATCTTAAAACACAGACAAGCACGGATATATTTTTGGCATTATGTGCGTTTATATTTTCATACAGGACTTAATGTAAATCATGATTCATAAACAGGCAAGCAATTTTTCTTCTGAATTCTATGTAGTAAATAATCCACTGCAGAATTTCCCGAATTCATGTTGTTAGGATCTATACTAAATTATTTCCACTGATGGCAATTATTTGCAGCTTTCTATAACTATAAATCCACAGTTTTCGTGTCACACCGAGTGTAGATAAGTTATTTTTCACTGTGTTTCTTGGCATGTATGAAGACATTCTAGTGTTTTGATTAATTAGATTAAGGGAAGAGAGACATGGGTAAGCATTCCTTATTAGCTTTATGCAGGACAATATTTAATATACTCCAGTTAATAAAATACATACTTTTTAAGTAAGAAAACATATACATTTTTTTAATAATAATAATATATATATATATAGTATATATATATATAGCTATCTATAGATAGATAGATAGATAGATAGATAGATAGATAGATAGATAGATAGATAGATAGATAGATAGATAGATTTATATACAATATAATAGATGTGCTTTGAAAAGATGATCTATAAAAACTGGAAGCCGTATAAGTGTATTTGTAAATATGACGGTTTGACATCTGGAGACTACCTCACTACTCCTTAGGGGGTTCTTTGCAATTAAGGAATATTTATTAAATCTCTAAACCCAAAATATTGTGCTCGTATTTTGGTATTGATCTGCGCATCCAAATGTCAGATTTTTTTTTTTACTTTTTATTTCCATATCCCAAGTTAGTACACGTTTGTCAATGCAGAATATAAATTTAGGAAGTTGAATTATAATACAACAATACCATTTATTCACAGATAAACTATATAATAATTAAATAATATTTTTTAGGTCTACCAGACTAAAAAAAAAATGAAACACATAAACCAACGCAACTATGTGCATTCCAATTTCATAAATAATTGAATTACTGATATGGAATTACCTATTTTTTATATTAAAAACACAACATCACATTCATATAAATTTTACCCAAATAAAATTATTTATTTTATTTAATGTGAAATAAGATATGGTAATACAACTATTGATTAGAGCAAATACAATAAATATCAAAAAGTAATACGTATAAATTATCCATGACCTCAAACATTTATAATTTAAGTAAACATTTAAATGTTTTGAACTAATAAAAAAAAAATTAAAAATTAATTAAGAAGCACACGTTTTGTATAAATTGCTAAATTATATGATACCAAAAAAATCTAAGCATCACATTTTTAACATGGTCAGTTCCTTCCTGTCTTATTTCATACATCTTAACGTAACAAAATTCACAATATAGATTATTTTGCTTTATATTAAATAACACATTACTTGCAGGGCAGACTTTTTCTTGTCTAAGTTGTATTGAATACTGCTTACCAGAATCGCTAAAATAAGAAAAACCTCTCTATGTTCTTTTGGAAAACAAATAGAATATATTCTCACAAAATAATTGCATAAATAGAAGAATAATATATATTTTTTATAATAAAAATTGTTAAAATATTTTCTCTGTTCCTTTTTTATAAGTAAAATTTAAGTATGATCCAAGATGCATCTCTTGAGTATATAATTTTACAAACACTTCTTCTCTCTTAGGACTATTAAAACATCATCATTAAGCTCATCAATATGAAGACAGAAGATACTCCTTCTGCATGTCGAGAACATTCTTCATTCATTGGATTTGGTCAGTGCCTGTTATTTCATAGTTAATTAATGCTCACTAGACTTGGTCAGCCTGTCCTCATGTATATTATATATATATATATATATATATATATATATATATATATTATATACACATATATATATCTTACTAGTACTCGGATGGAATGGATGTGGCATATGGCTTGTCATGTACCTTTATCCAATTGGCTCATCAAGGGGAGCTCTTTGGATTTTACCTGGGTGTTCTGGACATCAGACATTATTATTATCAGGCCTCTGGGTCAGTCTGTCTAATGCTGGTTGCTCTACCCACTTCTCTACCCAGGTCCCATCCCTTTACCCCCTTTTGGAGTGTATTTGTGGCTAGCCCCTACACATGATTAGCCCACACATTGTCTCAAGCAGGTCCCTTTCAGGATCCCATAAGAAAAAAGGAAGGGAGAGCTCCGGGGCCATCCCAGGGAAGCTCCTAGGTATACTCATGATATCCAGTGTTCCCACAATTCCTACACCTGAATCTACCTTAAATCATTGGTGGCTGGTTTTCTAGGTGAGGTAGTTGAGATCTCTACCGAAAGAAGGATAATGAACTTGTAGTCCTTGGGTGACTTCACATTGCAAATCCCCAGTATACAATATGATGCCCAGAAATTTTCCACCTTGAAGCCACATGTGGACCTCTATGGATTGAATAATCTGTCCTGGTAAAGGTATAGGTCACCACGCCACAGGTCCCTCCAATGTCCATGACATTTAAATCATTAACCTACCGAAAGGTCCCACCTATTTCCACGGGAGATGATTTTCTTTTGTGGAAGCTTGAGAAAAATATTTTTTTTGTGTTAATTATAAAAGTCAAACATGAAACACTGTAGGTATAACTACACAACTACATCCTCAAATGAGTATATTTATCTGAAAACACCATAAGGAGTTAAGTCTCTACATGTTACAGAGTTTAAATACACTCCAGTTCTGTTTGCATTGGAGATTGACTTTATGAAGGTCAAGTTTAGCTGTGTGTACATAGGATGGAGATTCTCCCTGCCCACACATTTCTAATGCTTCATCACTTAACTTTGAAGGAGTGCCAGAGATAAACTGCAAGATAATATCGCAAACAAATTTACATTGTCTGGATTCTTGTTCTAAACAGATACAGTTGCCTGAAAGCTCGAAGGAAACATGGGTCACATCGTTAAAAATTGGTTGTCTGAAAGTGGTGGATAGCACACTGGGACAGAACTCTGCTTCACCCCCCCCATCCCAGACATTTGTAAAGTGGGTGCATGCAGTGAGCTTTACGTCATGTGGGTTACGTTTAGACATCTCCCAGGAACAGCATGGCATGGAGTCATTGTTAAAGAGGCATGACTATCCATGTCATTGCCATTAGTAAATGGGTAAAGACACGGTGACTGAGTGGAAGCAAGTGAGGAGTAAGAGTAGCCAGTTTCAAGATCCACCATCAGAAGACCAAAGACTCTTCTGGGGGCCTGGTAAATCCAGAATTCCCAGGTATACCCAAGTATGGGTGTTGCAGTAACAATGAACAGCATTCCATAATGTATAGTAGGTTTTGTAGCAAGATTAGATTTTTCATCCTATTCCAGTTTATCTAAAGCTCACTGTTCCAAGAACAAACCCCAGAGTGAAATCATATTCTTAGAACAATATTCCTTTACCCCTTTGTAACCCACTACTGCTAGCACCACATTTCTTGCAACCAAGAACTCTCAACGTCAACCAAATACCAAGTGTAATTACCCTTTGAAATGAAACAGTGGTTAGGGGATACACATACCTTTCACATAAGCCCTTGCTCTGCACTTTATGGCACATAAAGTGCAATGGATCACTAAGATGATCTTCACCATAGTATGATCTCCACTCCCTCTCACCACTAACAATGGATCAAACCCATTTGCTCCATTTGACAAATGAGAGGTGGTCAGAGGCTAAAAATCAAAAATTAAAACCACCAATGGCTTTAAAATGGTCTATCAACTGTTTTGGGAACATTTAGATTAAGATTAAGTGACTCTTTACCTTCTGTATGCTCAGATCTGTGGCAGAACTAGCGCATCTCATCAAATCTTGGGCTAATACAGCTTATTCTTATTAATTTCAGATTCCAAACTCACTGAAGTTTGTGCCGGTTGTGGCAACACCATCTCAGATCGGTTCCTGCTGAGAGTGAACGAGAGATCATGGCATGAGTGCTGCGTGAAGTGTGCTGCTTGCCTCCAAACACTTTCTGGAACCTGCTACTTCCGGAACCGACAATTATACTGCAAAGAAGACTACGAGAAGTAAGTCTGTTGGGTTATCATGCCGTATAACATACATACTAAAAGTGACTTCAATTGTCAGTTACTGTGAGTAATATAGTAAATATATAGAAAAGGTATTTGCCCTCTTCCCACTTAAATGTTTCACATCATCATGCAAATTTTAATAATAAACAAAGATTATCAGAGTAAATACAAAATGATTGTTTAGAAGGAAAAAGCTATACAACCCTACCCGACCCTATGTGACAAACAAATTACACCTTAGGTACTAAATCAACCAATTAACCAAGTTGAATTAAGAATTGGGTCTAATTTCACAAGACACACCAAGGCATGATTACTGCCAGTCCTATTGAATCTAAACATCAGTTAAAGAGAACCGGTCCTGTAATGTGAATTAAGCTAAAATGTTTCAAAAAGCTGCACATGGTGCCACAATCTAAAGAAATTCAAGAACAGTATAAAAAAAAACAAAGTCATTGACATCTATCGGTCTGGAAAGAGTCACAAAGCAATTTCTAAAGGCTCTGGGACTCCAACAAACCACTGTGAGAGCCATCATCTACAAACGGAGAAAATCCAGGAGGTCACAAAAGAACACATCTTGATGACCTCCAATACTTTTGGGCTAATATTCTGTCGACTGATGAGTAAAAAGTTGAACTTTTTGGAAGACTTTTTGGAAGTCTTTTGGGAACACACCTGGCATAAAGCTAACACAGCGTTCCACATTAAGAACATCATACCAACGGGCAAACATGGTGGTAGTAGTGTCATCTGTTAGCTTGCTTTATTGCCTCATGTCCTAGGCGACTGGAAATAATTGATGAAACCAGGAATTCTGATTTCAGCCATCAGTTGTGACCTAAAGATCAAGCACCATTTGGGTTATGCAGCAGGGCAATGATCCCAAACACACAAGCAAGTCCACCTCTGAATGGCTTAATGATAACGATCATTTAAATGCCGCATTTTGTGTTTACTCTTGCTGCCTCTTTCTTATATTTGATCTGAAACATTTATGTGTGACAAAAATAGAAGAAATAGGGGCAAATGCTTTTTCACAGCAATATATCTTATCATTTTTTTTATAAAACTCATTTTAATGAGAAACACAGGGGTATTTAAACAATACAAGGAGGTAATTTACATACAATAGTAACAGCAAAACACACACAGTTCTCAATCAGGCCGTCCATTGCAAACGGCTCAGTATTTGCACTCGGCCCACCTCAGCCCAGTTGGGGGTCGCTTTTGTCGTCTGTGGGGAAGATGGGAACACGAGCTGTTCCTTGACTGGCCAAAACCATCTGGACATCAGATCTTGGTACAAATACTGGCCACAGAGGTCTCTGTCCTGTAAGTCCAGACCTGATGGAGAGTAACACACCAAACATAAAATCCCCCTCCCAAAATGCAGGTACCCCAAATCTGTGTCTGAGCTCCACAGTCTTTATAGTCTCTGCCAATTGGGAAAACATGGCACTCCATACCAGGGTGAAGAAGTAGTCCAATACCCCTAGTACCCACCTCCCCAAAAACAGAACCCTTTCCAAGGCCAGGGCCCTTAGTTTGTAGGGAGGAGGCTGGCCCTCAGGCCCTACCAAGACAAGGCATGGAGGCTTCCATGACAGCTAATAAGATGATATATAATAGGATTAGAAATAGCAGAGAAATATATTTTTTTTCATTTTCTAATCTTTTTTTAATCTAAAGAGAAACATTTCGGTCTCAAGTGACTGATCAAAACTTTATCCCGCATATTAATGTGAGATTCCTGATCACACTACATCAAATAACTAAAGTTGGTGACTAATTAACTAACTAGGTATAATATGATGTTTTGGAGTACACGCATTCTATCAGGCCCTGTGCTAGGGAGTGATGAGGGGAGAAGATGAGGTCCGCTGTCTCCAGGAAATGTAGGCCTCGGGAGGGGGTCAAGATTAGGCCCTTGCCCTCCCTGCTAAATCGCTCAGTCATGACCTTTTTTTCAGGATCAGTGGAACCAACCGTGTTGCTGTTTTGTTTTCTTTCCCAGTAGCGGCATGTTTTCTGGTAGGCAGTAATACCTTCTCTAGTGGCAGACTTCAGGACTTCTGTGCCATTGGCAGGCTAGATGGCTAAACAGATGATGGCGTCAGAAAAGATACATTTACAGAGAAGGGATTTTAATTTATTTTTCATTTTTGTTACTTTTTTATTTGGCTTGGTATATATTGGGTGAAAAATTGGGAAAATATGTTTGTTGTGCTTTTGTTCCTACTCTATATTACCTAATGTCTTTCAATTCTTATTTTGTCATACCCTTTGAATGTATATACTTTCAGAAGAACTATACATGTAAAAGTTGATAATAAGAAGAATAAGATATCACGTGATGTTACGTGCGGTCTTAATTAAAATAAATCAATATAAGTCAGTGAATTGAAATGTTCAGTCCACCACGTGGCAACCTTTTGATCCAACAGTTATATCGTTTTATTTTAATTTTGTTATTTTGGATCGGGTGAAGTCCTACTCGGGTACCAAGAACTTGAGTGCTGCCTAAGACGAGGATTGTCTGCCTGAACCTAGCCATCTATGAATAGTTTTACTTCATCTACACTTTAACTTTCAACTTGACATTGTTTAACTACGGGTTTAGGTTGTCCCTAAATGCAACCAGGTTGCCAAAATTGCTGAAAATTAGCTTTACTTTGCTACCTTTTTTCTTTTTGTAATGCTCAATGGTTTGTTTGATGTTTGAGGTAACATTTAGCTTAACATCCCGTTTCTCTGCTAGCAAAAATTCCGCATAGACAACAGACTTCCAACAAACCGAGATACAACACATAAAAGCCAAGTTATCTCCCAGTTCCTCTTTATCTGGAAAAGAAAGAGACGTAAAAAAAATAAAAAAAAAACATAAATAACCAAGGCTAGGGGGTTTTGAAACCTACAAACTTGGGATGAATCAGGGGCTGTGGGATGAGACACGGTTTGATAATCTAGCAGCTGTCATATGGTACACACACACAAGTAAGATGTTGTGTGTAGCGTTGAAATGCTTTAATCCTAGCGCAATGCTCCTTTCGTTGCAGTCCACAGACTTTCCTTGGCACCAGGTTTAAAGAGCGTGATCCTTGAATACTCGGTTTATATCTTATCATAACCTGTCAATAAAACCAAAAAAAAAAATGCATCAGTGTGCTGGTGCGTTAAATGTGTGTGAGATTTTGTGTGCTCTGCTGGACTTTGAAGCTCGGGTTTGTGAATTGTAAAATGTGGGGGCTGTCAAAAAAAAAGAGTTTAATAATCTACTACTCCTTCTATGAGGATTTTCTTTGAACTCTCTGTTTTTCCGCAGTAGTCTGTTGCTTGTTTTAAGATGTTATTTTGTAGGCACCTGCACTGTTTGCTCATTTATTGAAACTATACTGTATATTTGTTGACATGGGTGCAACTAGGCCAAAATAATATCTCCATTTTTGTGTTATATACATATGTGGTCCAAGAACAATACTAAAACTGAATTTTTCGAAGTTGTTTGTTGTCGGAATTAAAGGATCTGCAGTTGGGGTTAGGCGGGTTGACAGGCCAAGTTCAATTTGGTTTGTTACTTGCATTGCTTGAATATAACATAGATTTCCAATACCCTCTGGGGCATTTCTGAAAAGTTCTTGGAATGGTTGTTGGTGGGCTAGAAGGTATGTTCTCATAAACATCTAGTTATGGATGAGCCTTAAGCAACAAAGATAATATGGCCTTATGGGCAGCCTGGTAAAGATATAGGCTTTTGGATCCTTATAGGACAGAAGGCTGGCCAATTTTGCAGAAACCGTGATAGACATAAATTTGGTAAATGATTAAAGCAAGCAGTTGGCAGCCCAAGTAGCCAGATAAATATTTAGTACAGCATCTCTGCCTATTTTGTTTTGATAGAAAACTCTCCAACAGGTCTACAATTACCATATATACCGACATAGAATCCCATATTCCACTACCTTGACAACAAGACCATAGGTCAATCTATTGTAAGGAGTAAGAAGGAAAGTGGTATTATATTGTGCATGGTACATCAGTTATGGAAAACTTCAGGTAGTCTTATAAAAGTTATGGACTCTGCCTCAAACATGAGTATTGGAGGTTTGGCACCTGTGGGGAGCACCTGCAAGAATATGTAAAGTGATGTTAATCCTATAGTTAAAACACTATAATCCATAGTTGATATCATCTATAAGTGGTCATAGTTTCACACTCCTGATCTAAAATCAGTGGATCAGGGTGTTAGCCATCATTGATGTACTTAAGCCAGGGATTGCCTCAGGCCTTACCCAGGGCAGCACCCCCATAGTTGCCTGCACCCAGGACCTAGATTGTGAAGGAAGCCCTCTTCTCATTATGCACCAACGTGCCAACTCAGAAGGCCACTGCTTTGAGTGAGAAATACTACAGGGATCTGCCATGCATGCATAGATCTCCATACTCTACATGGTTGGTTTCTCCAGTTGGCTTGTTGATTTGCAGCGCACTGGAAAGCCCATTTGGCCAAGAGTGTGACCTGTCCCTGGTAGTATGGGGCAGCTGCTAAAGCCCCAACCCTAGCTGCTCTTAGCCATGCATGCCACATCCTTTTTGTCAGCACCATTTCTGGGGGCTTATTCCATACTTTATCAGGGGAAAGCATGCAAACTGCTAACCATCAGGGACAGCTAAGGCAACCTTTTCGTGACAACTTTGTGTAGCTCTTTAAAAACATCTCCATAACATTAGTAAATGTCAGTAAGTCATATTAATATATCATACAGTATTTTGTCTATATCTTGCATCTGCCTGTGCATGCGATGTAAAATATTTCTAACGGTAAAAACATTATGAATGCATTTAATTACTAATTCCTTTAAATAGGAAAAAAAATACGGTGATATGGCACTTCATATTTCCATATTACATCACACCTGCCTTCATTTTTGTTTGACTTCCTACGTAACCTTTCATTGTGTTGTAATCCAGGATCCTAGAAATGTAATTAAACACTGCTCATACATGTTTAATGTCCCCCCCCTTTCTCTCTGAATTTATTACAACTGTAATAAAAGACGATTTTAAGACTTGTCCCATGGGCATCCTTCTTTTCTTGCAGGGATAGCCTCTGGCATTTTGGCTTAATATGACCACACAGGATATTGAGCTTATCTTGAATCCTTCCTATTATGCAGAAGGGGATATCCCTTTCTATATGATATTCTAAACAGCCCAATCTGAAGATCAGTTCATAGCAGGGATAGAATTAGTAATGCAATAAGAACAATACCTTCTGTGAAATTTCTGCATATCATTTATACGGGAGTGTGGACTTCATCTGTGAAGCCGTTTAACTGAGAATGCTGGCATTTTCTTCGTATGATTAATAATAACAATATAACATGCTCTGATTGTCCGTCAACAGTACCTTTGCTTTTATAAGGTCTTAAACTCATGGACATTGCCATAATAATTTATAGACTAACTCACCAGACTATAAATTGTTGAGAGACAAAATGTAACTGTTTAGTTGATTTAAGAAGGTCATTTGTTGATTCCTGCAGGACTTCTGGAGGTCATGTACACATGGTAAACTTGTGAACTACATGAAAACTAGCCATAGCTACTTCAGAATGTAGTGTAAATAATTATTTTTAAGTTTTTGAACCAATCTGAGGACATTTTGAGCACACTTTTCTACCAGAATCCAGTTATCTCTATAATAAGACAGACCTGGGTAACTAGCTAGGTAAACAGTACGCCACCACGTTGTTTCCAAACAGAAGAGCTCGGTAGTGGCTTTCAATGCTTTTTTTTTTTAAAGCTAAATTAACAGCAAAACCTTCAAAGTAAAATAGCACTGTTGAATAAAATTGATTGAACAACGCATTGGTCATTGCCCAAGACGGCAATTTTACTGGCTCATTTTGCCCTTACGTCCTTCGAGGCTAAAAACAGTTTAATTACATACACAGATTGTTGCAATTTTCAGGTAATCTAAATGATACAGAAATATAACAAAAATATTTCAAACTAGACAAATTATGTAGGAAAATAGTAGTAGAATCCAGAATTAGCTATTTAGACTTTGGGACTTCTGGAGCCCACCGCATGAAGGTATTATAACGTGGATGAAAGTCAGCCAACTGAGAATGTGTGTGTCCCAGAAACACATACCTCTCAAGTGTCCCTTGAGCATTCCTTCTGATGATGATCCTTTTTATTCAAGGAGCTCAAGAAATCTAGTGGGTATTAGTCTGTAACAATGTTATACAACCTTTAATTTACAATAATGTGAATATAAACTGTAGAAAATGTGGTTCTAAATCATTTAATTAAAGCCAAGGCACTACCCTGTCCCCTAACCATGCCTCTATCCCACCTACAATCCTTGCGATCTCTGTGTGTGTTGCGTTGCTTCTCCCATGTTGTTGCGTCTCCCATGTAGTTTGCACCATTTTCAAACAAGAATGGCGCTTTTTGGCTGAATTAGTAAAGCAATATATAGGATTTATACAAACAATAACAAAATATAGAACATGCATGCAGTTAATTCTATATTAAGGGTGAACTAGGAAAAAAGGCATATTGTACCCTTTTGGGGTCACTGGTTGCTGCTGCTGAGCCTCTTCCAAGATTGGCTGGAGTTCCACGGTGGTCTGGAGGCCCTGAAGTCACCCAATAACTTTTGCTCTGTTGCAAGTAGTGAAAACTTGTAACCAAGAAAACTGGTTTATTAGTAAAAGTCACAGAATCTATACAATACAGAACAATGTTATTTCTTAAACACTTAAAATTCTTATCCAAAGCAACTGACGCCCTAAGGCGCACAAGGGGGCCTGATCGCATATAAGGAGATCTGCCTCCGGTTTAGCGATGGAGGGTCTATTGTATTGTGGACCTAAAACTTAAATGAGATGGATGGGTAGTATCTTCTTTTTCAATAACTCAAAAAATAAGTAACTCTGGGTAGCCTACCCTGGGATGTTCCTAGGTATGTTCTTTAAACATAGGTGCCAACATTATTCCATTATGACAAAATGTAAATATGGGGCTGTGGTGTATTTTCCTGTCCTGATCAGAACAATTAGCAACTACGGATACATTTATGATCTTTTCTAAATTCCATGTTACTATAATTAAGGATGATATTCAGTCTTTGTAGAAGGCTTGTAGAGGCTTTGTAGGATGTCATTGACTATATTGCCAATATATTTTATTTCATTTATAGCAAATGCCTGGTTGTTTGATACAAAAAAAAATATCTTTAGGGGACAATAACAGGAACACAGAATAATCTGTTTGGGACAAGGGACTGTCATCTGAAAATGGAGCCATCTTTTCACCATATGTTTACCACCTCTAAAATATTATGGGAATTTGGTTATTTAAGGCACATAGAAGCTATTTTTCTCTCTATCCAATGAAACCTTAATATTACAAATTGAACTATGAAATATTGTAATATTTTGTTTATATGTTATAAAGAACATATAAATATATATATAGACTTGTTATAAATAAATATAATAGTTCCATACAAACATTATAAAGTTGGCATAAGGTGACATGCATCATGTATCTATTTTACAATATTGTAAATAGTAATGTTATTTCTACAATTAAATGTAATTATACTGATTGAATGCGCTAGTAATTATATGTAATTACATTTCTAAAATAAGTTAAAAACAAATGTGAATAGTCATTGATAAAAAGGGACTAAAAATAAAATAATGGAGTAAAGATGTAAGCACATGTATGTTGTATTTTATCTTTTTTTATTTGAAAACTTTAATTACTGGTTTTAGTATAAATAAACTGGAGGATAATTAACTATTTTATAGTTAACTATAATTCACTAATAAAGGTTGTTAATTCATTTTGATCTCCAAAAGTAGCTGAAATGAATACTTGTAGTATATTGCGAGAACTACATGTTTGGAGGTAGATTCACTTTCATATCTTGTATTTCCCAGAGGGAGAGACTTTTATTAGCATCCAAAAGCAATAAGAACCACCGGAGAGGATTCTGGGAAATTTTAATAAAGAAGACAAGGCTGTGAAATGTAATCAAATGTCTGATCAGATTACCTGATGCCTTAGAGTCACAGATCTCATAAAAAGCGGTGGGTTGTCACTTACTCAAACACTCGGAGTCTGTAAGGTCGGGGGCTCAGTAAAAAAAAAATTGCCCACTCCAAAGCCAATGCCATTTTCTTTAGGACAGCTCTTTTTTTCTAGATTATTTGGGGGGATGGGTTTAGCCATTAATTACTTAAAACAAAGCAAGAATACCCGACGAATACCATTCAGAAAACACCTAAGGCATAAATATTGGAGATTCCATCACTCTATATGGCCATATATTGCTTAGCCCAACGCTACATCAAAGTAACCTAAATTTGTTAATCCTATCTAATTTTTCTTGGCTATATTGCTTACCAAGGAGGTGAATCAATGGGACTGCTTTGTAACCCAAAAGGGACACCATTAATAAGGCACAAGGGGCTACCCAACTCTAAGGTTTGGTCATAACCTGTAAATATGCCCACCACAACAAAATATACAAGGAGGAGCGCACCCCCCTAAAAAGCATAAAAGGTATACACGTTCAGATAAATTACTTAAATCCTCATTAAATTAGCAATGATTCAAAAGCCCAACCAATTAAAGCAATTTATCAACATGTGTGGATTGAGCATTAGTGTATAGCTGGCATCAAATAAACAGATAATAATATCATGCAAAATAAAGAAAAATAAAAAACCTAGAAACAATAGATATAAACAGCTACGGCAATAGTTCCTTGCGTTCCTGGCTGAAGATATTGAGACAGACGGGCTATTACCCTACAAGCAAACTAGGTAGCTGCCTAGGGCACTGGGTAGGGGGTCGTCACTACAAGTTTCTCCCCCATGTTACCAAGCATGTGCGTGTAGAATGTCGGAGACATAGTCCTTGTAGGGTTCCGGAAACCATAGAGTCAGACCTGACGGGCTGGATGCCAAACAATGCCCAAGGAGCAGGTGATAATGGCTCAAAAATTACTACTCGTGCTCCTACATCTTTTAACGTGTTTTAAAGAGGAAGGAAGGACAGGAGGAGAGAGATATAGATATGAAGACAGAGGAAAGAAGGAAATAGCAAGAAAGAAAGACAAAAAAGACAGTACGGATTGTTGATGTATCTGTCTCCATCGTTGCATCTGTCTTAATGCGATAGATGTATATACACAACTAGAGAAACAGGCAGAAGCGCGCATGGTACATACACACAGTAAAAATATATTGCTGTCAGATCCCTGTTAGTGTTTAATCCTGCAATAATTTCATTCCATTCTCCTGTTGATACAGGGTTACATAGCAGAGATTTATTATCTGCTAGCACTGGTAATCCAGACATTATTACCTCGCCTTAACTGGATTCTAGCTATATTAAAAAAAGGGGGCTATTCCGGAGCTACTGACGGCAGGACCGATACAAAGGGCCTTATGTCATAATGCAGGCTGACATGGTGTTTATTAGCTGTGAGCTGCCTGTGTTTTCTAATTACAAACGGGAAAATGCACTGGAGGCATAAGGGAGAGAAAACACAGTTGTATTTGTTAACCTATATGCTGCCAGATAACTCTAAAGGCATATGGCGATAGTCGTGGGGTATGGAGCAAAAGGAGGAGTTATACGGAGGGTTTGTAATTAGCAATAGGAGGCGCTCTAAGGTCAGGTTATATAGAGCAATAGGATGAGGGTCGCCCCCTGAAGTCCTCCTTCTTCTGCATGGAGGTGAGGAGAGGATGCGTCTGGGTTAAAGAGGCTTCCTAGACAACAGACATGAAAGGGATGGGCAGTAGGTAGGGCCAAATGCTACGCCAGTGCGTTCATGATCAAACGTGATGGTTGTCAATATTAATTGAAGACATAATGGCAAGGGGTTATGACAAATTATCGGCATTATAGTGAAGGGCTATATGGAGTCATAGAAGGAATTGTAGAGGCTGGTTATATATGGGGTGATATGAAGCGTTCTAGAGATAGCTTATATGGAATGATAGGAGAAGTTATAGGTAGCGTGTGTGTAGTATCAATAAAATTATTTTAGGCAATGAGATGAGAGATATGGAGGGATTATCAGAGCTGCCGATGGGAGTTTATGGCTACTTCGATAACTCCCGAGATGATGAGTGTGAAGGCAGAAAGAATATTTTGGAGATGTAGGAAGATTTTCACCCACCCAGGTTGTATATAAAAAGTAGGAGTAATAGTAAGAGGCCATGTAAATTATCATGGATTATGTGCTGTCTGAAAGCAACATTTAAATGGAGGTGGTACTGTTGTTAAAGGCACTTGAGATGAGAAACAAGAGCCCTTACTATAATACCTTTACAATTCTTAATTGAAAAAATAATATGTTATGTATATTTTCTGATATCACATTTCTTATTTATCCCCATCATTTGCTGTTGCCAATAACACCATCTATATATTTATTACAACCATTGTAGTGAGTGTCAGGGATGTTACAGTGAACTCATGGTAAGTGGACTGATTTCTGGCGCTGACTCAATCTTATTCTACCCTGATTTAATAATATTTGAACCGCCCAATTGGGCTTTCTCGCTGGCGTATCATCCGTTAAACCCTAATTGAATGTAAGTAATTCAAATCATAGGGACAGTGGCGTATTCTGGCCTAGGCCAAATAATACTAGTCCTAGAGTGGCAATTCCAGAGGGGGGGTGACAGCTCCTCTGCCTCAAAAACGGGGCAGATCACCCTATTGGGCAATTAGGCTATACGACACCTCACTGCTCCAAGGACTGATTGGGCCTTGTAACCGGCCAATATTTATTATTGAGGACTATGTCTAGACGCCACATCCTGCATACAGTATTTCAGTTTCTTAAAATGTAGTACACCAGGATATGATGTCATAACCTAGCGCTCAGTATAGAGGGCAGCGGCCATTTACCTAAATGGTGCAAGAGGCTGGGGCTCTTATGGCAGTGGCTTAGATCCATTTGGTTGCCACCATTAACAAGTCCCTACAATAAACATTGTTATCGATCATTAAGGATTTAATATCTGGGAGAACCAGCTTACTTGTAAAGTTCCTAGGAATGGTGCTGATCGGGTGAAATGCCATGTGTTGTTCATATTAAGGAATAACTGGAAATTCATTTGGTTAATAAGCAGAATGCCCTTCTTTCTTTTACAGGCTTTTTGCCACTAAATGTAACAGTTGTTTGAAAACAGTGATGCCATCAGAGCTTATAATGCGTGTCCTCAATAACGTGTACCATGTTGCCTGCTTCTACTGCTGTGAGTGTGAGAAGAGGCTGGAACGTGGAGATGAGTTCGTTTTGAAAGAGGGTCAACTCTTGTGCCGAAGTGACTACGAGAGAGAGAAAGAAATGCTCAGCACATTCAGCTTGACCCCTGCTGGATCAGGTCAGTTATTTTGATCAATCTGGCACCCAACACCAAAGGGAACCTCACCCTGGGTTCTTGGTTGAGGGCACATCTCTTGAGGGTCAGAGGATCCACCATATTCACAAACTCACATTGGAGGCCCCTGTTCCCTACTCCCTTTGTGGGGCCATAAATCTTGCTAGGCACTTACTGAATGTGATCCCTCCATAATATGGAAATTAATCTGTTTATCTGTGCCAGGTTGATCTCTCTCTTTTTATCCTTGGAAAACCCCTCAGGAGATTGAAAGGCACACTTTAAGTCATGAGTCCTTAGTTTGCCTCTTACTTAAGGTGGAGACTTCAACGGGTAACAGAAGCAGGCGACCTTGGGTTCCTGGGGATTGCATGGGCACTGGGCTGCTGCTATTGTGTCCTGTGGTTAATATTGGCCATGTATCACATGACCCATGTCCAATGTGTTCCACACAGTTAAAAGTGAAGATGAGGATGGCAGTCATCTGCATGGCAAAGGAAGTGATGATGGTAAAGACCTGAAAAGATCAAAGAGGCCACGGACCATACTTACAACACAACAGCGCCGGGCCTTCAAAGCTTCATTCGAAGTGTCTTCCAAGCCATGCAGAAAGGTAGAATCATTACGCCTAGAATATGTTTATGGAGTGTATCATGTAAATAATTGATCCTCTTAGCAGCAAGAACAGGAATTTTCTTCAAGAAGTATTGTAATAATAAAGTTAAGATCTTCCTTCAAGAGCTCTCCCATCTTTTATTAGAAACTGTATAATCTGGTGGCTATAGATTATATTGCAAAGCATTCCTCCAATATCGAAGAGCTCCCTAAGGCTCAGAGAGGCTCAGTGGTGACATCTCCATGAATGTCACACGATGGAGAAATGTATAGACAAGTTTTTGTTATGAGAATATTGCAATATTAATAGAATTTTCATCTGTACATTTAAGTAAAATGACTCCATAAAAAGTGTTTTATATCCAAACTAGTAAAAGAATGCGTTTTATTCACTAAATAACGATTTGCATGTACGTTGTATAAATGATGCCTTTTGATGGACCCATCTCCCTGGGTTTCTTCTGGAACAGGGGCTGAGTTGGTAGTGCATAATGCATATGTGAATCATTTAAGAAGTCTGAGCTAATTACAGTAACCTATATATAATATTGATACGTCATTTCACTTATTTGCAGGTGAGAGAAACATTGGCAGCGGAGACGGGGCTGACTGTGCGCGTTGTTCAAGTTTGGTTCCAGAACCAAAGAGCAAAGGTAGTAATAATTTGCCCATGATATAAGTAAGACCCCCCAAAAACATTGTATTTCATCTGCTACAGTGTCATAAAAGTGTTAAGTGTTGTAAAGGGGTGGATATAATTTATGTGACACTGATCACTGGTACATATAACTTAAAACACCTAAGTAAGATAGATACTGACTAAGACTCATATAAACAAATGATAATCGATAAGCATCAAAAAAGGAGGACTTATCTTCCAAATGAAACAAAAACAACATTCACTTGGTGTTACTGTTCCTTGGAGATGGCTTCTCACCAGTGGCACTGATACACCTGAGATAAAGGCAAATGACATTAATGGTTATATACGTAATTGAAAGTGTTTATAGTGGAGATATTGTGGAGTTATTTTACCTGTACTGGTCCCGCTTTGATTTTTTTCAGTTAGAGATTGTTATTGTCTATATTTTCCTACATAGTGGTGATGGTTGAGTATTGTATAGGCCATTGACCTTGGAGTTTTGTTGCCGTTATGTTCCTCTAAACTATAGTGT
>VKOC01000003.1:39292069-39302886 GCA_009364415.1 Spea multiplicata | reverse complement strand
GTATTGGAGTATTGTACCTAATGTAATGGTTCTTCTCAGTCTGTCTATTCCAGTTTTGTCGTACCCTTTGAATGTATGGACTGTTGGTGGTATGTAGATAAAAGGTAATAATCTAAAGAAGCCATTAGTTAAATGATGTCCCTTAAATGATGCCTCAATAATTGACCCAAATGCCTCTGTCCCTCTCTCCTCCCATGATGTCTCTTTTCTAGGAGCTCAGAATGTTTGCTGGGTATGAAGGTATCACAGGGTTCTTCAGCCTTCAAAGTCACATCAGAGCGTCTTCATAAACTATAGATAAAACTCATGGACCTTCATGGGCGAACCAATTGGATCATTTGGCCCTGAAAGCCACACCACAAGAAATGTATGACTGGTTTTGAAGTGTCAGATGTCCTTAAAGTAGCACACGTGGCATGGACATTGTTTTAAGAAATACAAACTTATCAAGAAACTTACTTCAAGGTGCTGCATGTTTCATACAGACAATACCACATGTGACACGTATTGTCACACAGACAATACCAAGCAGGTTTCAGGGTTTGACCAAAAGTCTTAAATTTGTTGACTTGGAAGTGAACTGATATCGTAGTTTATGGTCTTGCCCAGCTATCCAAATTTATTGGCTCCATGTAGGCTATGATAAGTCTCACTCACTTCAGAATGGGCGATATTGGGCATCTCTGTCAATAGAAACTCTCACTTAGAGTTGACATCTCAGTGTCTACTTAAGAAAAGCCATTTCCCAATGTTGAGTGCAGGATGGAGCTCTGACCATTGTCACTGTTCATCGACAAGCTGCCCTCGTGTTTTTCAAATGGAAGGTTGGTGCTTTGGTAATGGGCTGGAAATGACACATGCACAGGTTTCACACTTTTTAAGTTATGTTTTTGTGAAAGTGTGTCTTACAGTCACATTGGAGTTGGGACTCCCATAACCCAGCTTTTTGGTCTGGGTGGTGAGTTCTGCCTATTGGCCACCAATACCCCCCCTTGAAGACTTCAGCAGCCTTTCCTTTGGGGAAAGACCCTAGAAGATTGGTCCCTCCTTGCGTTTCAAGTTAGGAGGGAAGAACAGGAAGAATGGGACTTGGCTTCTACTTCGGCCTTACCACTTGGAGCACGGATCACATGTTTCCGCGACAACGACTGGGAAGCACGAGTACCTCTGGCTTCATGGGGAAAACACAACTTTTATTTAATGAAACTGTAAGGGTAACCAGGGTAAAAAGGGCAAATCCACTGCGGTTATTGCGTCTTCCATGGGTCCTGTTCTCTGCTGTAACTAATATTCTAGCCTTTTAGGAAGTCATTTATGCCACCAAAAAACACTTTACGGTCGCTTTATGGTGCCATCCAGCATCACCAACGCAGAGTTCATGTTAAATTACTTTATTAGTGTTTTTCCTCCTCTCATAAAAAACAACAACTTTCCCTACATCAAAAAAAGCACACGCCGGGACATGGATATTACATAATGCCTATATTTTATTTCTAGCACAGTTGTGTTATTTAGCCCCCTTATGAGTGCTGCCCCCCTGTGAAATGTTGAATACAAGGGATGTCTTGGCTTTTTTTGGTAAATTTTACTATGTAGTTTGGCATTCCCAGGGAGGGGAAAATACGTGACCACTGGCACTCAAATGGTTAAGCACTTGTGCAGTCATCCGCTGTAGAACTACAAGTCCCATGAACGCTCACGGCATAACAGGAAGTGTAGTTTTGCGACAACGCTGAACTACCCAGAGCGCAAACCATTAGTTTACAGTATTATTTCTGAGGCTGAGAGAAGCCTGGATGAGGAAATAGCAGAGCTGCGAACTCCCTTATTGGCTCAAGCGCATGCCGTGACGTCACCCAGAGAACGCCGCACCAAGGAACTCGGAAGTGTGTCTCTTCGCTACAAGGAAGCGGATGTTCGTGTTGCCAGGGCCAGCGCTGACGCTGGCGGAAGTGTCGGGACAGGGGCAATGGCGGCGGCTGGTGTGAACGGCAACGGTGTACCGGCACAGGACGAGCTGGTTCGCTCGGTTACCCTTTACCGCCGCCGGCCCCATATTTTAAGGGGGACAGTGTTGCCATTTGCACTCCTGTACCCGGCTTGGCTGTATCTATGGGTTGCCGTGTACGGGGTGTCTGAGTACCCGGAGGCCGGGCTCCTCGCTTTGGCAGCACTCGGGGTCTTGCACGCGCTCACCGTGCTCACCGGTTTGTGGTCTGTGCACGCGCACTGCGTTCTCACGTGCACGAAGGTAAGTGGTTTGGGGTTCGTGTCTTTTGGGAAGGGGTTCCGGGGCGTCAGTGACAGCTCAAGCGCTAATCAATGGACGACACAACAGGTGCAGCTGCCTTCAGCAGTTTTATGGAGCAGCTATGGACCCGTCCTAGCCTCTGCTGACGTCAAAAATGACATGATTAGTGACGAAATAAATTATAATCTACAATGTGGATCATCTCTGTGATCTAATTACCTAATATGAAACTTCACTGTATATCTTTTGGTAGCCGGGTTCGATTATGGACTTCTTTTGTGTGACATATTGCAGACTTTACCTACATTTGGTTAAATCATCAATACGCCTTCAAAGTCTATTAACCATTAAACTATGCATGACACAGGGCATAACTCAGCCCTTATCGTTCATGACCGGCCTTTAGGATTCCTTTTCAGAGTCTTCTGTGTGTCCTAAACATGCAACCATATGGCAATCGAGTATTTCCACTGCCGTTGGCTGGACTGCCTCGCATGTGACTGGTTTAGACTGGGAACGTGCTTTGTGCATGTATATATGTATGTATATGTGTGTATGTATGTGTATATATATATATATATTTTATATATATATATTATATTATATATATATTTTATAATATATATATATATATATATATATATGATATATATATGTATTTAGTGGTAAACACGGTTGGTGTTTCTCCTGTTGACTGCTTCTATATTAGGTGGCATTAGCAAAATTGGGTATCTTTGCATCCCAAATTATTTACTTTGTACATACAAAGTCAGTGTAATAGAGGGATTTGTAAATATATACATATATATTTATATATATATATACTATTATATATATATATATATATTATATATATATAATAATAAGATGGGTGACCCCCGAGCCTTTCCAGACTCTCCCCCTGGATATGGAGGATGTCTGCGCATGTCCTGCTGTATCGTGTAATTGTGCAGGAAGCAATCTATGCTTTACGATTTTGCTTCCTTGCTGTGACAAATGAAATGAAAAACAGGAAAACAATTCAACATTAAAAGTTCGTTATAATTCAGATCTGTTTTTTTTTCCTGTTTTCAGGACTCAAACACAAAGACAGCCACCTTGGCCAAAGTTGTACCCACTCCGAACAATGGATCTGCTGAGTTAGTGCCTCTTCTCCGAGAGAAGGTGAGCCACTTGGTATTGAGTTATTACAAAAGTGTCAGCGAGTGGCTGGTTTATGTAATTCGCTCAAATGGAATATTATTTTAGTGTATTGGTCACCTGCCATATGAAACGTTGATAAATATTAAGCAAAGCATGGTTTGCCGGATCCATTTAGATCATTCATCTTTTTATTTATTTACTCTTCTGAAACATCAAAAGGGTCCCCCCTGGGCCCACCTTGAAATGAACCCCCAAACACCCACTCATTGGGCCAAGTTGACAGCTAGGTGGCTGGTGACGCACCGACCGGAGCAAGCATTTTCATTTTTACGTGAAATAAAGTTAGCATGATAATCCCTTTGATTAAACACCCTGCCGATGTGAATCGGTGTATATTATAAACAATAAGGGAATTTAACCGTGAGTTGGATCGGCATAGGCTGGCCTGTACTGGCGATCTAGCTGGGAATGCCTCGTGTGCCACATCACAGGGCCCTTACATTCGTTGTTCCTCACGTGGCCGCCTGGTGCTTTAGTGTGCGGCTGCGCGTTCTTGCGCTCGTGTGAAAGCCTGGCATGCATCCACTGGCCTTAAAGTGGCAGAATCACTTTTCTTCCCCAGTCTGCCCCCTGGGCATATGGCTATCCTGAATCTAAGATGAGAACAGGGGCCGATTAAAGGTTAGTCTTTAAAGCGGGAAAAATGAGCAGACTGGACTAAGCTGAATGTCATCACCCCTAGGACCAGCTCAGCCTTATATGCCATGAGTGTTAGTACTTTCTAGTGTAGTAGAGTGTCTCGTGTTTGGTTTTCCTGGCTTTCCATATGTCCTCGGCATGCAACCATATGGATAAACAAGTATTTCCAGTGCAGCAGTCTGGGCCTCCTCGCATGAGACCGGTTCAGACAGGGATGATGCGGGTTTCTTATGTTTAATGATAAATAGAGGAAGCCGTAATTGAAACAAGTTTGTGGCTTGTTTAGGTTTGGTTGTGGCCGGACCTGTCATCCGTTCTCTCATACGTTTTCCCAAGTGCTGATTAATGCTCTCTTTAAAATAAAAATGTTGCATGTTTTACATTTAGTAATAAAAACCTTCTTCTAAATGTCATTTGTCTGTACTCAATGTGTTGCAATGTCTATCGTTTGACTTGTTCACCTTCCTGGTGGGTGCCTCCTCATCCGCACGTTCACACTGGGGGAGCTGCAATGAGGGTCTCTACTGCAACATCACAGCCCTCCATTTATTTTACAGCCCCTGTGGGTCAGTCAGGGGAGATCAGGGGCTCTCTAACTGACCCATCATCCTTGCTGCCCCCAAAAGCAGAAAAGCGGGGCAACCCTCTAAAAAACCAGGACTGCTGGGGGGTATAAAAGAATGTATTTAGCTGACAGGGTGATTTTAATTTAAAGGTGCTGTTCCATTTAAACAAAACATGGCCTGCTCTCTATCCGTTTTTAAGCAACTATACTTGGTCTGTCTTTTTATTCTTTGCTCTGAAGGTTTAATCGCATAACAAAAATGCTTTAGTTTCTATGGAAACAAGCTGTCGGTAGCTGATTTTGTCACATGATCCCGATTAAAAAAAATGACAACTTTGCATGAATTATATCTGGTAATGGTTCGAGCGTTCAGCAGTACTAGGAAAAATGTTTTTAATGCCCAGTATTTTATTTCTAGCAGAATCAGTGGAAGGGCACCTTTAAATCACCCTTTCTCTAATGAGTGATCCAAAATATGAATGTATAACCTTTAGTTAAAAATGACGCAGCCTGCAAACAAAACCTGCTTTACGGCCATTAGGTAAACTAGTGTATAATGCTTACTTATAATGCTTACTTATAAGAGTGCAAGCCTTTTAACCATTTCATCGCTTGGCGTAGTTGGTCTTTACAATGGGCTGACTCTGTAACTAAATTACTGCATGCACTTGGTTTTTTTTTTTATCCCCCCAGCAAGAAGATGGCCAGGAGACCATTTTCTTTGAGTTCCAGAAGATCAAGTATTCCTATGATGCGGAGGAAAAGAAGGCTTTCTTCCCTGTTGTGTTTCCAGTAGAGCGTCCCCTGGCCTATTACCAGAGTGCGAAAGGATACTTGGAGGAGGCAGACATCAAAGTGGCAGAGAAGAAATATGGAACTAACAAGTACGTGAACTCACTGGCTCCAAAAGTGTTCTATAGCTAACAGAAAAACAACTATATGCTATCCCCTGTTTAGTGCCCATTTATAAGCTTGGTTTTGTGTAATTTAATTCTCCAGCCACATATTAAGCTGCATTGTCATAATAAAGCATGTGGCTAAATGTATGTATGTATGAATGCGAGACGTATATGCATGACTTATATTACTCTGTGTGTTCAACAAATGTATTGTCTTAGGTTCGTAAGATCTTATTTTAATACTATTTTTTTTTTTTACTTTTATTACTATTTTCAATGATTTACCAGTGTTTACGGCTTCAAGCTTTTGGAACTTAACACTTACTGTATATCTTGTCACATGAATCTGGGGGTAAGAACTAGCGAGTGTGCATGAATTAACATTATCTTTTATTGCAAAGAAGTATTGGACATAACCCCCTTCTTTAAATATGGAGGAAATGAACAGCTTTCTGTAGCCAAGTGGAATTATGGGTACTAGTAGTGTTATTTGGTGATGTGCTCTCAACTCTTCTGTAAAATGTCTTTTCAGAGCTGAAATGGTTGTCCCTGATTTCTTGCATCTGTTTAAGGAGAGAGCCATCGCGCCCTTCTTTGTTTTCCAGGTAAATCGCTTTCTACTGTGGTATTGATAAATTAGAATGATCACTCATTTTAACGGGGAGTAGTCTCAGCGTGGCCTTCAGTACGTTGTCCCCGAGTGACCCAACATGACTCAAGCACGCGTGTTATCTGGAGCACCGACCCTATCTTGCACATGGGGCAGTTCCTGATTTAATAAAAGGATCAAACCGGGGAATTCCAAAAAAATAAGTATTAAAATATCCATAAGAAACATAAGGTGGAGAGAAGCATTAAAAATTGCGATTTAACAAAAGTGCTAAAAATATGTGTATCTATAGGTGACCACTTGAGCTTCAATGCAATACTCCTTAAATGCTGTCTAGAGCAGGCTAATCAGCAATGTAGTTTGTATAAAAAAGAGGACCAAGGAACATTGGTAAAAATATAACGGTAGCTAGAAGGGAAATTCTAATAAATGTTAGGTTTGAAACCAATTATTAATTTACTTGGATATTCAGGTCTTCCTTTCTTAGAAGACGGATCGATGACAAGCTCTATAGTGATTATTTAAGAATAAGCTTCACCTCCGCCTTTTTGTGTAAGTCAATAGTTATTGATTTTATCAAGATAGACAATCGACCTATTCAGGTTATTCACAGTCTTATCTCCCAGCTCCCCATAAATCTCAAGGGGGGGGATCTGTACTTCTCAAAGAGCAGCTTTCACAAGTAAATGGCTTGGATCCCAGCTCACATCCCCTCCCCAAACCCCAGGCTCTCTAGCACCAGGAGCACGAACCTCCATTCAACCCAAATGCTTTCTGAGCATCGGGGGCCAGGAGTAAACCCGCTTGGTGCGGAATATGATGGCGCTTTATAAATCGATAAATAATAATAATTCCAGCGCTCTAATGATATCCTGCACACTGCTGACTCCCTAGGGCGCATCTGCAATGGTAGAAAACCAGAACAAAAGAAGAAATTACAAATATTCTATCAAAAGTCCACAAACACAATACCTGAACCTGATCTCTTAATATTATGTTTGTAGGCTTCATATAAAGTGCCGATAATTTACAGTTCTGTTTTGTTTTTTTTTCTTTTGCATTCTGTGTGTCTTGGAATCAATTTCTGTTTTGCTGTAAAGTTGCTCCGTGACTCAGATCCCTGTTTATTACGTTTCCACTTGGTCATAAAAGACCGTTTTTTGTTTTTTTTTATGTAGTGCTTTGTCCATTAAAAAAAGAAACAAAGCAGGAAATGGATAATAAATGCAGCGCAGGCAGGGTTAATGTTCTAAGTAATTATTGTAGCTGGAAACGGCTGATTTCTTTTAATAGAATATCTTCATAGGAGTACAGAAGCTCCCATCACTCCTTTATCACTCTCATCACTCCTTTATCACACGCGCGTTGGGTTCACTGATCCAAGTTAAAATTAAAAGGCTAACTGATGGTTAGAAAACTCTTTTTCAAATTGTTACAGCCCGAAATGTCCTTGTTTTCCAAGGAAACGGCTAAAGTGACCTTGAACTTTTGAACGGTAGCGTCTTCCTTACCAGCACTCGGCTCTAAATAGGAAGACGTCCAATATGTATAAGATTAGGTAGGATAATTCTTTGTGATTAATAGCAGTTGTTGAAGACCTGAATTCCTGATCCTTCCAACCCTTTATTTTTTGTGACCTGCTGACCAGCCTAGCTGATCTCTACGGAGTTTAATCTGTGTTTTTTCTCCCTCTCTCGATATCTTCTTCTAACTAAATGCGCCCCTAGTAGTGTTAAATGCCCCAGTCTCTCCCAAAAATGTCATTCTTTAATCATCTAACGTCTCCTTTGTTTATAATTTTTTTTTTACCTTTTGTGAATAGTGTAATATTGCTGAAGCAAACGATATTTTAATAACTTGTGTCCCTGTCAGCCTCAACAAGTATTTTATTAAGTTCTTTAACCAGTAGGGGAAAAAAATACCTTACCTTTAGTATGTATTAAAATGCATATGCCATCGGTATACTCCAAACACCATACAGCTTCCAGTGATGTAGTTGCATTATATTTGTAGTTTTATTTCATTTTATGAAATCACCTTTTTATGTTTATTGATAGGTTCCCTGGTTGAATCTGGGTTACTCCACAGTATAGCCTGTATATAGTCTGGAGTCAGGGGGCCTAAGATTGTTATAGTGTTGCCTAGAGTGTTTGTGCAATACAGTTCTCCGACTCTGGGTACAAGCATGATCCTAAATAACGAGCAGGATGTCTACTTGGAAGGTCTACAAGGAGCCTTCATGGTGCTCCATACAGGTTCATGGCATGACGCATGTTCAGTAAGAAGCAGAATTGATGTGTTCTGTGTTCCTTGTAGGTTTTCTGCGTGGGGCTCTGGTGTCTGGATGAGTACTGGTATTACAGCGTGTTCACCCTCTTTATGTTGGTGGCATTTGAAGCCTCCTTGGTTCAGCAACAGATGAGAAACCTCTCTGAAATCAGGAAGATGGGGAACAAGCCTTATCTGATCCAGGTGAGGAGGCAACTGCTTTGGTTTACAATTTCCAAGGGCTGGCCTCACGGTGGAAATATTCTACCCCTCCATCTGTATTATGTGTGACGGCTGCCTATGTAAAGCATGAGGAGACATGTCTGGTACATTATCCATGAACTCCAAACGGCGACAATGACTTTTAATTTCACATGTGACCACCGTATGGCCCTATTCTGTTCACCACAGGAAGACATCTTGTTATACAGACTCCAGGGCCACAAAAATGTGAACAAACTCTGATTTGAGCTTTTTTTGTGTCTGTATTTTTTAAGGTTTACAGAAATCGGAAGTGGAGGCCGATCTCCAGCGATGACATTATTCCAGGAGACATCGTGTCCATAGGTAACCTTAATGTTTTTCACTCTGTGCAAAGCCAAAATTCAACGTTCTATTCATATTCCCCCCAGCATCAACTTGACTCCAAGGCACATGTAACCGATAAGTGGGTGCTAAAGGGGAGCGCTTTTACATTTCTGATTATGCAGTATCTGTCACTCCAGTATCTATCGCTCCTGCTGGATATGCCCGGCCGCGTACAATGTGAGCCACACATGCGTTATCAAGCCCATAGATTGGATATATGCCAATTTTACAACAATGAGATAAACTTTGTTTGCAACATTTAAATATCTTGAGGTCTTTTGCCACAAAAAGCTTATAAATTATACATTTTGTCATAATTAATGCAGGTTCTTATTTAAAAAAAACATGTGTAGATAAACGGTAGGTTAGACGACTACTTTGGGGATTTGTATGTCCCAGGAATACTTGGTCGAGTTTCTAATACTGGATGCATAACATTGGGCTTGAATTCAAGAAAACAATTGAGATAATTAAATTAAATTTTGATAGGGAAGTTTCCTCATTGACCGGATGGCTTCATAAAGGTCCGTGAGAACCAAGCATCGCCTGCTTTATGCTGGAATAAATTACCGTTTCCATTGAGTCCTTTCTGGTGGATCTACTAGTTAAAACTTAGAATTCCACTTTTGGGCCATCTACGACCTCAGACTTTACTTGGTCACGTTCTGGATTTTTTATTTCGTCTAGATTTAGATTAACCCCTTTTATTCCATTTTTTGTTCTATACCATTATTGTGTTTTATCGCCAAAATCCCTTTTGCTTTACACAGTGATGTTCAATTGAATATTTTCATCTCAGGGCGCTCAGTCAATGAGAACTTGGTACCTTGTGATGTGCTGCTTCTTCGTGGCCGCTGCATAGTGGATGAAGCCATGCTGACCGGAGAGTCTGTTCCTCAGATGAAGGTGAGACCCCTTAAAGGACCCGAGGGATGGAGCTCTTTTATTAGTGCTTTGTAACATATTGTGATCTAAGGGAGGGATGATAAGTATTTATATGCAGAGGTGTATGAAACCTTGTCTCCTGTACGTTATACACCTATTTATAGTCATGGATATATTATGGATGTTAAAGGGGCAACCCACCAATCATGCACTTTGATGCATGCGAGAGATGAGGTCCCTTTACATTTAGAGTCCCCCTGATGCATTGAATTATTCAGCAGAATACCCCATGTATGCATTTGCCCCTTTTTACCCACCACCAAGCTGTTTGTGGTGCAGAAGATCCGTTCCGCTGAATGCATGACCTGACGTGATATACTTAGCGCCCGTCCGCTCCAGCGCTGGCTCGGCAATCATGGCAGAGGAGTCTAAACAAGACCCTCCATATGCATTATTCTTTGCTGCTGTTGACTGATGCGTTAAGCTGTCTCAGTTTTTATGATGGTATTTCGCGTTCAGGAGCCTATTGAGGATTTGGACCCAGAGCACGTGCTCGATATGAACTCCGACTCCAGGCTGCACGTCATCTTTGGGGGCACTAAGGTCGTGCAGCACACCCCTCCTCAAAAGGCAACTGCTGGACTGAAACGTAAGTCGTGCCATTTCCCTGCAGTGACCGCTTACCTCCGCTGCGCTGTTGTCAGTAAATGCGTGCTGATGGCTGCTGATGGCTGAATAGTCACCGTTCTTCCACTTTCCCCACCAGCTCTTGACAACGGGTGTGTGGCCTATGTCTTAAGAACAGGATTTAATACCTCGCAGGTAAGAGAAAAAAAATATTTAGATGTGGGATATCCGTTAAAGAAAAGGAATGTTCATAGATATTAGTCGAAAACACGTCGATTTTTT
>VKOC01000003.1:39247765-39274517 GCA_009364415.1 Spea multiplicata | reverse complement strand
GCTTAATACAATACATAAATTCAAGGGATATGACAAGACAAGAATTGACAGACTAAGACAAACCGATACATTTGGTGGAGAGCTTTCTTTAATTACTGGGAAAAAATCTGCCCATTGCTGTCTGATGGGGTA
Source organism: Spea multiplicata (assembly GCA_009364415.1). Taxonomy (NCBI): domain Eukaryota; kingdom Metazoa; phylum Chordata; class Amphibia; order Anura; family Pelobatidae; genus Spea; species Spea multiplicata. Next base: position 39,274,385 of record VKOC01000003.1, on the reverse strand, counting down.
TTTTTAACTTTCTTGGACATTATTTGCTGAAACATATTAAATAACTTTAACAACTTCAATGCCGAAGGTTTTTAGTGTCCTACTTTTCTTCCATTTTTACCGTATGTGGGTTTAAGATTCCCCTTTTTTCACGTTTGATGCACCCACGCAAATGATGGATCCAAGCGACAGTCCTATTTTGTTCTGTGATTCCCCTCCTGGAAGGGAATGCCTGATCGTGTGATTGGGCTTTCCTTATGTAACCGCGTACCAGCGCTCACGCCGAGCGCCGTTACATACAATCGGTCGGCAGGACGATGGCGATTCTGGCTTCCGCTGACACCCCGGTCCAGGCTTTCTGATCTCCTGCGTAGCGGCTGTGAGATGTTCCTGCAGCAAAATCGAGGCAAACCCGTACGCCCTAATGTGCTTCTTAGCACAGTTTTTATGGACATACTGGTACGTCCGTATGGTCACGAAGGGGTTAATTAACGTTCTTCAAAGTGCAGGGAGGAAATACAAAATAAAGAGCTTGCATCGAGGACCCATCACCCGGCCGGGAAGTTTATTGGAGCAAAATAAAATCAAGTTGAACAATGCTAACCTTTGTTGCTGTATTACAGGCTTAGTGATTGAGACTGAGCCATTCTATTGTTTACAAGGCGGTATGATAAGGAGTCGGGGGACTTTGGCCAGTAGATTGGGGCACATAACTAATATGCTGCTGCCTGTAAATATTATTTAATGACAAAAACGAGAACTTTTTCTAAAAATGTATTTGTATCCGACAGCAGTGATCCATTTTTTGGTTGTGGGGGGGTCTTCGTTGCTCGAGTTATGCCGTGCTACCAGCTGGGACTGCTTGAGTGCAAATCCTTTTAGCTGTTCTTGATCATTTGATAACAATCCTACTTTTCTGTTACTTCTGTTTCAGGATTCATCATGATCGAGGTTGTTTGCAATGACCGTTTGGGAAAGAAAGTCCGGGTTAAGTGCAAGTATCCTTTGCGGTGGCCATCGTTGTACAATCAGAATGTGTATTAAACTACAAACAAAACCCCTGTCTGTTGGCCGTTCTGCTAGAGACGTAATCCTAATGACTGCAAATGTAGTTTTCTTCTGGAAGATGCCGCATGGGGACGCTGCTCCTTCTCTCTGCGTGGATAGTTTTGTTTTTCTTTAAACATAAGGCAACAAACTTAACATTTTTGCAGTTATGAGTCCAAACATTAAATGTGGTGCCGTTCAGTTTTTATGGTGATTGCTCCACATTTACCACCTCAGACTGCTCTTTAGAAGCCATCTCAAGTAGATAGAGTGGATAGGAAGATGTTTGGCAATCTTGCTAACGTAACTGTCGTAGTTTCCTTGATTCAGTGCTATTCAGCTCAGAAGACACCATTAAAGACCTGAAGAAGCTTATTGCAGCCCAAACAGGCACCCGCTACGATAAGATCGTATTGAAGAAATGGTGAGTTCCGCCAAGAGCTGCCTGCGTACCGATGATCACGAAACAATACAGGGAATAATATGTTTGGGATGCCGATGTTTCTCTTCTGTTTGTAGCATTGTCTCCTTTGCTTTTGCTCTACTCTTCTTATCGATAAAGATAAGAAAAAGTGATTCTTCCTGTTTAAGAGGTGGTAGGTTTAATAAATGGCACAACTGCACCCATCCCCTCTCCCAAAACATGTAATCTGACATCACTTGTAGCCATTACTCTCTCATTGAGGTGGCCATTAGTCCCAAAATGCTGTATGATCTCTGATGGGAATTAGTTTTGGTCAGTGGGGGGGGGGGGGGGTTCCTACAGGGCCTCAGCTTGCACACCAGTTTTTTTTTTTTTAGAATAATATATAGCAAGCTTACTGCTATGGTGATGTTGTAGTCTATAGTGTTTGGCTACTGGAACAAGCTGGGTGGCATTGCTAATGCGTTGTTAAACAGACTTATACCTTTTTATGATGTTTTTTTTTCTCCTTAGGTACACAATCTTCAAGGACCATGTGACACTAGGTGACTGTATCCTTTGTCATTTCATTAACAAAATAATTAAGTATGACAGCTGCAGGACTACATCTCCCATAATGCTATTGCAGCTAAGAGGCCGGCTGAGGAGATTGGGAGTCCTGCAGCAGCTGGATGGCCTCAGGCTGGACGCCCCTGAAGTATAAGGAGCCATGAACTATTGAACACTGAGAACCCTATAATTAAAGAATAAAACATCCCATTAATACATTTACATCCCTGATCATTTCACATGTCGTGATATTTGTCACGTTAAATCCCTCGTGCAGCATGGGAGTCACGCCTGTAAGTAACCAGCTCCCATCTGAAGCTGTCCCTGGTCATGTGATTTGCTATAATTGGCAAATCAGCGTTCACATGCCCACTTAATTCTGATTGCAGTGCAGCGTGGGCATGGGAAAGTTCTTTCATAGCATTGGTGGTCATCTACAGAGGCGTTAGTTTTAGATGCAAAAAAATATAGAAGGTAGAATAATTTAAAAGCCTTGTCGAGGGGTTAATAATGGTCTTAATATATACCAGGGGCGTCCAACCTGCGGCCCTCCATCTGCTGCAGGATTACATCTCCTATCCTCCTCGGGCCAGCCCCTTAGCTGAAAGAGCATTATGGGAGATGTAGTCCTGCAGCAGCTGGAGGGCCGCAGGTTGGCCGCTGTGTGTCGTCCGTGATGATGATGTATTGAGCAAAGCCAGCAATTCTTTTTGTGTCAGATTCAATCTTTTCTCGTGAGTCCTTTTATGTTGTGCTCCTTTGACACTTTTCTTACAGATGAAATTCATGACGGAATGAACCTGGAGTTGTATTACCAATAAGTTATCCACCATCTTCATCCTGTACATAACCCTTATCTGAAGAACACACCTTTTCCTGTTCTGTGCCAGGGAGCCTTCCATCCTTTTTTTTTTTGATCAACAAAAATTGCAAAATTGGTTTTGTTTAATTTTTAGAACGTTTGTACTTTTCTCTTCCATCTTTATTCAGTATAAAGAATGATTTTATCGCCCCCCATTCGCGGATACAAATGTGTCCCTTTTCAAAGATTAAGACAAAGTTGACTTGTAAAAAGATTTTAATTTTCTTTTTGTTTAATAATAAAATTTGAGTTGGCGCCACATTTTTTTCTGCTTTGTGTAGTCAAACTAGTTATGGGATTTTTATTGAATTTTGATGAATGCCAGGTCTACCCAATATCTACATCTCTCTACTTTCTGTGCTGGTGACACAGAGGAGACATCATGGTGCTTTATTTATTTATATATATATAATGTATACATGTATGCCGCTGGCATTGAATAGGATGGTTAGGTTGTCCCTGGGGGGACATTAAAATGCGTCACCCTACATACTTCCTGAAATGCGTGGAGTGGAGACTCATCAGTGATTTCATAGTAGAGACATCCGCTAGTCACATGGTCCATGGTTGAGAATATAAAAATCAGCTTATGTGCTTTCTAGGGCAATATTAATCCAGCTTCTCTAGGACGCCAGACATTTAAGTGGAGCCCTGATACAATCCTGAATGGGAATATCCTATACCTGAAGTGACGTAGATCTAGTGGATACAACACATCTTATAGAATGGCAGCCACTGTAGCCTCACCCTTACAAGGTCCCGTTGAAAGTACAGTTGAAGTTTGCAGGGTGCTGCCTGGGAGATATTCCTAGACCCGCTGAAAACTTCAAAATATGAGTAATATACACTGTGCCCAGTAAAATGACTAAATGGCAGCATCACACCCTCCAGTGTCTCGCCACAAGAAAAAAAGTAAAATGAGTAACATAAAAGTGGGGAGGTGAACTGTGTCATATTTTGTGTGATTACAGTGCACTTCCCCACTTTTATATCAATCTCAAAACATAAGTCTGGGTTATGTCAGAGGTTCTTCTTATCACTTCCTGATTCGAATGAAAAGATGAACCAGGTTGGGCGGCGCTGTGTCGGTATGAAATATGTCTGAAAAGTTCTTCCCGTGAAATGTTCTTTAAAGGAACAGAAAGGAGACAGGGACACGGAAGCGGTCGGTGGAGAAGGTACGTCGGTATTATAGGCCCTTTCACCTAAAGTTGCAGGTTCCAAGAACCTATTGAAGACAAGCGAGGGCTTGTATGAGATACTCTCATACTTGTTCAGCGTTTTCTGCCTATCATACACTGCTGCAGAATATGATGGTACTATGTATAAATATATATATATATATATGTAATCAAATAATTATGCTGTGATGTTACAATGTTTTAGCAGTTAAATAATTGATTATAGTCAACTATATAATTGAGTTATAGTTATATAGTTAAAATATATAATGTAATATAGTTTGCTAGGTCTCCAAAAGATAGGGCTAGAGTCCATAGCAGATTTATTAGCAGTTAGGTTCGCTTTTGGCAGTAGGGGTTGGGGGACCCCCACCAACACCCTCAGGTACACTATTGGTGCTGAGCGCCAGACATGACATCATATCCCAGCGCTTGGCATTACCAGGAGGGAGCAGACATCGAGCTTCCTTTATATGGGGCCGGTTAGAGTTAAGATCTCCCCAGTCAGCCTATATCCCAAAATGGAGACTCAAAAACTTTTAATGTGATTTGCTGGTTGAAGCAGGGCGGCTGCATATGATGTCGTAACCTAGTGCTTTCTGTCTGTCAGAAAGTAACTTTTATGCCTGCCGACACATTCTGAGTATCAATAAAGTGTTTTGAATATATTTTAACAGTGAGATTGTGTAATAATAATTTCCGTTTGTCACCCATGGTCTGTGTCAGTGTGTATGACTTCCCATATGGTCTAGCGGTTAGGATTCCTGGTTTTCACCCAGGCGGCCCGGGTTCGACTCCCGGTATGGGAACGAACGTTTTTTGAACCCTAGCAAATTATAAATAAAATAATATATAAATAGTTAATTTACACCCTAAAATAATTCTATTTAATTGTAGTTAGTATATGATTTATTTTATTTATTTAAACACATGCATGTTTTAAAACATATGATACGGTTTTTTTTAAAAACAATATCTTCAAATACATATTTACATTATCAAGACATGCATTTCTATAATAAAGAATAACAGACTGTTGGTGTTGTAGCAGCTCAAAGCTTTTTATGTTGTTTTGAAGCAGAAGACAAATAAATGTTCAAAACAGATGTGCCCCGTGTGAGGATCGAACTCACGACCTTCAGATTATGAGACTGACGCGCTACCTACTGCGCTAACGAGGCAGCTGAAGGAGCCCGCAGGAAAACAGTATGCAGAGGGCATTTGTGACATCCGTAGGAACACGTGATTAATTCCTCCAAAACAAAAAAAATGTTGCAGATCGGTTGCAAAAAATAATAACATTCATTTCCAATGAATGGCCCATTGGACAGGCACGGTAATATGACTGCTTGTTACCATGGTAACATATGCAGTAATCTGCTACCATCAGGGATTGTGACATCACATGTGTCCCTCCCATGTAAACTCTTCCTATACCTGTTTTTTTTATAAGATTCAAAAAACAAAAACTCAAACACACATTGATTCATTAAAATCTTTATTTTTAAGAACAAAGAAAATGCTAATAAGGATTTTGTTGACTTTAACTCCCATCAACTTCGGCTAGAATACTGAGAGTGATAGGAGTATTGAAAAACAGAATATACAGACCTCCCTAGATAAAACACAAACTGTGTATAGGATTATCACACTAATCCAACGCTAGGAAATCTCTCAGAATTGGCTTGGCCCCTGATAGGAGAAAAGGTACCCTGATCCCCAGCACTCAGAGGGTTAAATATGCTTATCGGAGACCACATGAGACCTCTCCTTTTTCACATGTCCTGCATTTCTGTCTGGAATAACATAATGAAAGTGTTTCATGGGAACCTGTAACGTTACACAGCCAAAAGCACTCACACCGTCATAAAGAATAGGCAGCTTCTCATTGCTAAGGGTCCACTTAAAATCCCCTGGTGTCCAGTAATAAATCCGATTGCTAAAATTATTACCGTCTTCTCCACCAAGGACATAGACTCTTTCCTTCCAAAGCACCACACCAGCAGAAGCAAGGGATTCTCGAAGCGGTGGCATTGGACAATCATGACACACCCGTCCTAGTTGGTCTATACAAAAGCATCTAGCAGTGGCCTTGGAACATGAACTGGATCTTTTAGAGGTGGTGTAACCTCCAACCACAAACACCTTGTCATCAAATGTTATTGCCCCTGCGGATGAACATGTGATTTTTAGTGGAAATCGGCTCCATGTGTCCGAGACTGTGTCATATATGACAAAACCTTGGTGCATTGAGAAGGACTTTACTCGGCTACTCTCTCCTCCTATGAGGTAGAGCTTTCCTTTTATCTGAGCAGATGCACAGCAACGTAACGGCAAAGGCAGATTGGACACTACGGTCCAACAGTTATCTGTTATATGAAAATATTCTGCTGTGTCAGTTATGTCATTGCCATCCCATCCACCCACTGCATATAACCTCTGATCACAAGCTAGGAAACCATGCATAGACCTTGACTTAGTCATAGGTGGTAACTCCATCCATTCATTTCTTACTGAGTCGAATACGTGGAGCGTGTTGGAAACAGAATCATCTCGATGTATACCTCCAGCCACGTACAAATAATTCCCTATAGCTAAGCATCCGGGACACATAAGGGACTTTAGAGACGGTAGTTTCTCCCATACGCCAGAAACGGGATCATAGGAGTCTAGCTGGAAATCTCCATCATCAAGAAAAACGTCTTCTCTTGCCTGAAGATCCATGCAAACTATCTTTTCTTCAAACATTCCATGACGGAGCTGAACACATTTTGAATGCTGAAAAGGTATTTCTTGGTCAATATACTTTCTTACTTCACTGAGCTCATGTTGGGTCATAAGTGGTAAACAAATCGCCTTCAACAGCTCTACAGGAAAAGAGTTATAGCGATAATTGTTAAATTTCCACCATCTATTAGCAAAATTATATACACTAAGCTCTGAGGACACCATTAGTTGGTCTGAGGAGAGAATGCTAGTTAATTCATCCAGGTCTAGATGAAGGAAGTCCTCTTCTTCAGACAGCTGGGTTACATGACAGCTGATGAACTTCAGAGCTGCTTCCAGGAGGCTCTTGTGGTTATGGCAATGAGCCATTTTATAAATCCAAAGGCAGTTTACTTTGTTAAGGGAGTTTATTAGGTAACTGGAGAAATAAAAAAAAATAATTTCAAAATGTATCCTTTTATGTAAACATACTAGAAAATCTGCAACACATACGTGCCAGAATGACCAGCCTAGTTGACTTCCAGAACTACAAATACTTTTAATAGATTTAATAGTAAAATCTCTGTGCATATAAATGTTCTGTCACCGTGGGAACTGTAGGACACACTGGCCAAAATTTAAGGCGAAGGTCCGAGAGAGGAGTTTTTTCCGGCACATCATTGTAATAATGGGTGCATTCGCTAGTTACTTATACAAGAACTGCTGCCTCTTAATTACTGAAGTGAAGGCTCTTTCAGGGTGGATGAAAATGGCCCAAACATGGCTACAAACAGCTAAGTAAATGATCAGGGTAGGAGGCGTAAGTTTAACCCAGCACCTTGGGAATTATTCACTAAAGTGTGAGTTTGCAGGAGAGTTGTGGTTTTTAAATACATGAATTCCTCATGCATCATAAAAGAACTAAGGCTAAGGCTCTCTTTAGTGAACTGACCCCAATTTCATTAAACTACCTGGGTAGTTACAGAGGTGTTAGAGATGTTATAACTGTATGTGGGAAAGGATACTATATTGTGAAGATCTTGGGTCATTCCTCTAACCTCAGAAAACGAGCACTATGTATGGTTGTGAATCATAGTTTCATCGGTCTACCTTTTTAAGTAACAAAACATATTTCTCATAGCATCTTAACAGATGCACCCAGTGCTCCAGTATTTTGGTTATTTCTTACTTGCTGCATAGATCCTGCATTGGGGTGATCTGTAGGCGACTTGATACTACGAACAGTTCCTGAGCAGTGTCCAAGCTGAGCGAGATCACCCCTGTATATATAAAATACAGTATCGCCTCTATGGCAGAAGGTGGGATGTCCAAGAGCTGAACCTCTCCAAACTTTGATTCCTTAAGAGAGCTGGTGAACATCGCTTAGAAGTAAGGGCTGATGGATGCAAGCACAACCCTGGAGAAGGTTAAACAAATAATGACCACAACCAAGATGCCACACATGTTGTCTTCTTTTTACTTTCATACTTGCACAGCATAAGTGCCTTCCACAAATCACAAAAAAATATTTGGGGGTCTCCTTTTTAACTTGTTGTTTCCCCTGTTCAGAAACATAGGAGCTAAAAACATATTTTGGTCTATTTAGATTTCTTGAGAACTTGGGCTTTTTTGACTTTGACCTTTCCTTTACTTTCTCTCATATTTATTCACTTTTGAATCTTGAACTTCCATCTTTACAATTGAATGAATTTTAACAACATACCTGTGGCACATAAACCTTCTACCGTTGGTCACTATGGTAGCGTCACAAAGTATCTCAGCAAGATACAGGTCCTTCAGTCCTGACCAAAGTGAAGCACAAACAGTTTTTAATACAGTGATAGGAATGATTGGTCTGTTTTGCTTTATAGCACAACCCCAACGTACACATACATGATCAGTATTCTCCAGTTAATGACTCATGATATAAACCAATATATAACAGATAAAGTACCTTTCATAATACTTCCTGCCAACTTCTCATGACTTTTTGTATAGAATGGTGTTTGGTCAGAACACTCTTGCATTGTTCTTGCTTTCCTTTTTTAATTACCTGTCGAGAAAAATAATCCTTATAATAAATATTTCCAAGGTGGAGCTCAATAAGATAAGAAAAAAAACTCAATAAGAAAAAAAAGCTACGTGCCCCCTGTGAGGATCGAACTCACGACCTTCAGATTATGAGACTGACGCGCTACCTACTGCGCTAAGGAGGCAGCTGTCCTCTTATCAGATCCTGGATTTCCAGACTGCTAATGAGGCGCTGTTACAACTCGCCTGAGTAACCCCCTACCTCCCAATTTTTGTACTCTCCCCTCACTGTAACAGAGCCACACAGTCTGTTGGGATTCGATAAATACAAAAAATATATAAAATAAAGTTCAAGTAGACGCATCCCCCTTCCAGCCGTACAATGGTTACATAATACCCCAAATTCCTTCTGTAATGCTTTAGTACCAGGCTATTCAATTTACTATCATGCCTGCATGGCTATTACTTAAAAAAAAACAGCTGCATTAAATGGCCAGCAATCAGCTGAGGTTTTGCACGTTAGAGAAAATATAACCATAAAATCAGGTACCCCGTAACATGAAGACTTCCGGCTCACACCAGAGACGGCCATGAGCAGCATCCACAACAGAAATACAGCTGGAACGCGAATTGTTTGCGCTTCAAGCCTCTTTCTGAACTGAGCCGCTGATTGGCCATGTTTACAATATTTAATATTGGATTGGTCGCTTGATGTCACATCGTTCTCTTCAGCGAATTGAAGTATTATTACTACCTCATAATGCAGTTGCGTTATACATATAGTATTATTGTTCTATAGAACTTCAACTAAAACCCAGGCTCGGGTTTTTTGATTAACGTTCAATTAATAATTGAATTAACTAATGATAAGTAGGCGAGGAAATCGTAATCACTTGGCTGACTATTCACAATTCACCGCGACCTTTCAGACTCCCATATGGTCTAGCGTTAGGATTCCTGGTTTTCACCCAGGCGGCCCGGGTTCGACTCCCGTATGGAAGAGTCATTTTTATGTTCTTCAACTGAATTAGATTCTTTTCTGGATTTTTCATTTTTTAAAACGGTATTAATCGTGCCCTGAATCTCTTGTAAAACGCATTGGACATTGAATAGGGAAATTAAAATAATGCCGAATTTTGGGATATATTTTTGGCTTATATTTATAGCAACTGTTAATAAAACCTACATATGAAAATATTATTATATAGATATACTCATATATTAATAACATATGTATTAATACATAAAAGATTAGTGCGTGCAAAAAACGTATGTGCCCCGTGTGAGGATCGAACTCACGACCTTCAGATTATGAGACTGACGCGCTACCTACTGCGCTAACGAGGCAGCTGTAGCAACAATTCTGTGAGTAATAGAAAGGGGAAGATCTGTCATTCCATCCGACAAAGAGACCCCTGAGGTCCGGAAGAGCTTATGTAGCTCTGGATTGGCCAAATAAATACATACATAAATAAATAGGTATAGCCGTCTTCTAAAATCTAAACCAAACTTTCCAAGCTCCACAAAAAAGTAAGAAATCAAGATAGAGAAAAGTGTTGCCATCAAGTGAGTTCTATCCTGAGGGTTGTTTTGATGAGTTGTTTTCAGCTAATTGGGTAACATTTTGGACTTAATTAATTTATTTAGCCTTCTGAGTGCCACGGTGCTCCCCAACAGTCATTCAGATTTACCAAGATGGGTTAAATGTACCCTGTGGATTTATTTTTGTGATTCTTGCATTTGGATCAGACCTTGTCCTGATCTGTACTTCAACCACCATCATGCACAGCCATCTTAAAGTTAATGCGGTGCCAATTACAGATTACAGATGATTGATCATTAATCACTAAGAATACATCATTAAAGGTCTATACTCGTATCAGGCTTTCTGCTCCAATCACGGCATGTGCTCCAGTGGCGCAATCGGTTAGCGCGCGGTACTTATATGACAGTAACTGATGAGCAATGCCGAGGTTGTGAGTTCGAGCCTCACCTGGAGCACGCTTTTATTCTCAGGGTTCAGAATACTGGATCATAAAGGAATAGTTTGTGGTCTCACACGGAAATGATTATTTATGGCAACAAAGAATGATGCTCCAAAACAAAAATCATTAGTGAGACAGTCCAGCTGGGCAACTAACACTGAGACATTCTATTGTTTACCACAGATGGCATAAGGAGTCAGGGCGTTTGGGTAATATATTAGGCTAAGATAACTACAGCTAAGAGCTAGAAAATATACAAATTAACAATATAAACCTGCACAAAAACAAGAGCTCTTTTTTAAAAAAAAAAAAATTGGGTAACAAACAAAAAAAGGAATAATTTCCCTTTAAGCAAAAATGGTGGACAAAAACTTTTATTATGGAAAAGCTTTATTGTTTAGAGTCCTAGTGGGGATTGTATTATACAGGGCTAACTCAGCCCTTTCATGGAAGAGAATCCAAGGTTTGCCCACAATGCACAATGAATGAAGTGCTTTGAGAGTTCAGTAGTTCCTGTGAGTTGCTCAGATATGATGTCCACAAAGATACTCAAGAGATTTGACGCGCCTTAGGTTCCTGCCCAACTTTGCACTTCAATAAGACTCGAGAGATAGACCCCCCAAACCTTTCCGGTGCATTTTTGTGTCAGGACTCCAAGAGGAACCCTCTTTGCTTCAAGATATTGTTTAGCAAACAGAATGGCTATAAAACTATATTTATTTAGATCAGCAATCCACATTAATGATTCTGCTGGGAATGCAAAGGCTGCACCGATTTATAGGTTTGCCCCCTAAACCAAGAATGTGTTGCTGATTTGTCCAGTTCTGGCTGGTTGTGTACATGAGAAACACCAACTGGTGGCTTTACATCTACCTCAAAGCTTTGAAAACTTTGGGTTGGCTTCATAACACTAAATGCCCAACATGACTCAAAGAACTCCTTTAGAATGTATCAACCCAGGGGACACGCTAATCTGCTGGTGCCAAGGATTATGAGGAAATGTTACACTTGCTACATGTGCTGTAAGATAACGGCACATAACTATAACGCAACCAATAAGCTAGTTATATGATGACACCATTTCGGTTATGCCTAGTAATATATAAATTACAAAACGTCATTAACAGCACGGCCAGCATCAGAGATCATGGAACCTCAGAAATCCATAAAGGTCCATGGTTCAACCCAGGCTGGTGTTTACTTAAGAAGTGACCTCTGAGGTCCTGAGAGCTTGTGGGACTTCATCTTTTTTCTATGACGGCGTGATAAAAGGTAACAAAAGACATTTTGCAGAGAGCCTTAGAAAGCATAGTCAATCAGAAATCTAGTTGGCCGAATTTTGTGAATAACTTAATTTGTGTCAGAATCTGGTAGACATTTTCTATTTCGCTCAAATTGTTCTTGTAATAGAAAAGTAGAACAATCTCACACATTTAGCACATTATGATATTTTTCTCAAGACAAATAAAAACAAAAACTCCAAAACATATTTTGGAAATGTAGTTAGAAGTCGAAAGTGGCTAAAAGCGCATCCACCGTCTTTTATTACAGGGTCCATGCGCATGTCCAGAAGAGTGCTTGCGAAGAGCCGCGTCTCCAGGAGCGTCATGGTATGGTCAGCCCACTCACGTCTATTCTTCACCAGTCTTAAGTGATTTGAGTTAAGTAAGTAAAAACCAATCATACTCTCACCCCCACCAACAAAAAATACACAATTATGAGATGAAAATGTGCATCATAATCGAGATCTGAAAATATATATCAATGAAGAAAATAAATGTTTAAAATTCACCAATCTTGTTTATTTAACAAATGTTGGCGCTTTCCAAAAGCGAATTCGAGTAGAAAAAAAAAAATTAGGATTCTGTTTGTCATGTCCCAAACATGTAGTTCAATGTTTCAAGTGTTGAGATGATTTTTGATTCCTCTCCATGTTGTGTCCAATCCTAATATTTCCTCCTTAAGGACGCATGCTGCCTTAGATAACCCGGGCTGGACATTGACACGATGCTCGTTTGACACTGCGGGCAGTTTCTGGGCCCTGTAGCCAGCTTCAGGAAGGCACTTTCAGTTTGGAGCTCCCCAGGAGGTATTGAAGAAGTCGGTCCACCAACCAAGCCGAGCAGAAATCCAGCACAAGAACTTTGACAATGACCATCTTAAACTGTGTGGAAAAGTTAAAAAGGACTATTCAACACTTAATCACGCCATTAAAAGCAAAGCAAGACATATTCTGCACATAAAACAGCTGTCACTAAGGACATTCCTGGTCATGCTGGGGCATTTAAAGCATAGTGCAATGAGAGGGGGAGAGAGAGAGGGGAGGGGAGAGAGAGAGAGAAGGGGAGAGAGAGAGAGAGAGAGGAGAGAGAGAGAAGGGGGGAGAGAGAGAGAAAGAGAGAGAGAGAGAAGGGGAGGAGAGAACAGAAAGAAAAAGTTGGAGAAGGAACTCCTGGTCATGCTGGGGCATTTAAAGCATAGTGCAATGAGAGAGGGGGAGAGAACAGAAAGAAAACAAAGTTGGAGAAGGAACAGAGGTGGAAAAGAGAAGAAAGACTATATACAAGAGAAGAGAGAGACTATATTGCATGCATACAATTTTGCGCAGGAGGCTTGTCAGCCTAGGAAGACTAGGCCAGTATAGGCCAAAGTAAAATAAAATCTTGCCTACAGAAATCCTTGTTAAATCTCACCATTTGTGGCTTTGCATTGGTGAGTTTTACTGAATGTTTACCGAGTGTCGTTTCACCTACGCTCAGTCTAACACATCGCCATTTATTTTGCGTCAGCTGGCAGCTGCTGCACGATTTTTGTTCCTTTTAATGTCATTTCTAAACTACTTTGCAAATCTACAAAACCCAATCACATTAAATTCCACAAAGCCAAACCCAGTATCGGTATTTGTTGGAGCTTGAATATCGAGAGGGCCCGTTACCTCGACAGGGATGTCCACCAGACCAAACTGCTCATTGAATTCTGGAGACGAGCCTGAGAGCAAACCCATAATAGCCAAGGCAGAAATGATAATACTCCATAGTAAGGGCTTGTTTTCTCGCAGGCTTTCCATGAAAGGATGTCCCTAAAGGAAAACAAAAGTACACATCAGCATACTATAAAGTACTATAAAGAAATGCCATTTTGACCTAGTAATATTTTGCCACCCATTAAAAAGGTATAAATACTACAAAATATTGGTTCACCAACTAATAAACAACCACCAATCGTAGGGATTTGAATGGAATATCATTTAGAGATTACATGAGCGTATTTAGAATTTTTAAATATTCACAATTTAAAAATATTTTTTACATGAGAGATGTGGCTATCGTCCCGACCCAATTATCTGGTTGCAACCACAAATAAAAGTTTCCAAAGTTTACCTTGTAGTTGATGGCAAACGTGGCCATCTGCATCGCCATGGACATTATGTAAACCGTGCTGTTCACCAGATTCGGCTCAAATGCTTTGGATAAATCCACAAACTCTTCTTTCCTGAGAATAAAACGAGCCCGTGATTACTGGCAGACCATAAAACACAGAGTAAACACAAAGGAACCAGCCGACCTAACTATCTGAAGCTACCGATTCATTGTAAATGAAGATAACGGCAAGCAGAAACGAGCCAATTAAGTCCCTTAATGCACTAAACAAATGTTGTTTGACTAAAGTGCTGTGAATAATGGAAGAAATCCCATTTAGTTTCATTCTTTTTATGTTCTACCTGTAGTGGCTTCCTGTCTACGGAACATCTCATCATCACTTTATGACCTCATTTCTTGCAAACAAAAGGTTGATTTGCCTGGAAGTCATGCATGGATATACTGGATCATTAAATAAATTACAATCAAGCTTTTTTTTGGGGGGGGGGGGGGCAGGACCCCCCAGGTTAGTCATCACCGTTACAAATAGCATCTCACCTTGTATCAGTCCGTTCCAGAGCCCCTCGGTACAAATATATGAGGCTGAAGAAGTGGACGAGGAACTGCAGGAGCACCGTGAGGACCGTGTACAGATTGAAGATGTTTGGCAGGGGACGTTCAACGGAGAGGTATTTCAAAGGCTGCAAATGAAAAAGCCAGATGAATGGGACAAAGACGCATCTGCCTGTTTCCAAACATCGTTTTTACCCCGGGATACAGCAGTTCCTTGTCCCTAACGCAAACCAAAGGACTTCAGACTCTAAATGATCAAAAGGCAGGACTGGGAGAGACTAAATTATAATTTATGTCTATTTCAGTTCTTTGACGGACATTTCTACCAATCCCCCCTGACAAAGTGTTCTGAAACTCAAGACCACTAGGCTTACGTACCTTGGAGCGCGAGATGAAGAGGAAGCAGCCGGCCAGGAGCAGCCCCTGAAGGGTGGCTTGGAAATCGCTGAACTTCACACCTTCCAGGTAAAGGACGCTTTGCCCGTAAGCCAAGATCAAGGCATTTAGTGCCAGTATTTTAAACATCTGCAGGGTTGTTACCAATGTGCAGCGGCCTTGTTTGATAACATGACAAACTGCATAAAGAAACAAAAAGTATATTAAACGTTATAGTTTTTGTGATGGAACCGGGGCTCTAGATGGCAGCTCCCAGAGGACCAGTGAATAATATATATGACGATGGGGAGGGATCTCTATTAAAGATCCCTTCTTTCCATTAAACAACTCTCTCTTTTTGGAGATAGAACCTGGAGCGATGGATGTATCACCACCCAGGGTAAGGCGGACAAGTGGAAAGGGGTGACAACTGCTTGATTTGAAAGTTTTAAGCAATGGCTTGAAGACTTTGTGTTTGCGCCCACCCAATGCTGAAAGGTGCCCCCTCCGCACCCACACACAATTGCCTTCATCAGGGATTATGGAAGTCCATACTTACTGCATTGTATGGATGACAGTTTGGAAGTGAAAGGAGCTGCTATGCTGGCATCTCCAAGCTTCACCACTTGCACCTGATCTTCCTCCAACTCCTTTAGGACCTGGCTGATCCTCTCCTGGAAATAAGCAAGGGGGCAATGTTAGCCATTTTAGACAGAAGTTTGGGACCTTACATAGTATGTGATGGACAGCAGGCCAAGACATTATATTAATTTCTGACACTCGAAGATTTACATTGTTCCATGGCCGGCAGGTTACCATTCCGCATGCGCAATATTCAAATACATAAGCCCACACGTTAACGCCGAATCAGGATTTCTCACCCTCTGGAGTGCATGTTGCTCTTCTCGTTGTGACATGATCCTATTCTTTGCAGCTCTGGATGTAGGTTTGATGGAGTTACTAGAGAAAGAAGGTCCGGTGGGTCGACAATCATTAGGTCCTTCTCTTGGTTTCTTTTTCCTCTCCGGCAGGCGTTCAGGTGCATTGGCGAGAAGTGCAACACCTAAAAAAAAAAAAAGTTATTTCCAAGGATATCAACCATAGACACCACAATAATTGCACCAAGTCATTTACCCTTAAGGCTTGTGTACTTACCAACATTTGCATGCTTTAAAGCTCCTACGTCATTTGTCCCGTCACCACACATCAGCGTAATATATCCAAGCTCTTTTAAACTAGTAATCACAAATTCCTGTGTGCAGAAACAGAAAGAACCGCTATGAAACACGATAAACATTTTGAATTTGCATAATAAAAGCCCCTTTTACGTTGTCCCAACTGTTTGTTGTGTGCATCTACCAATTGGTTGACGCTATGTGATAATATATAACTTTTCTGTTTTTGTTGGGAAGCGTGCATGCACATAGCCAAGTGGGATGGCGGCCACCAGGGCCGTGGAAGCTTCCTCTAGGGACATTGGCCAGTTAGAAGTTGTCACAGGTAACACTGGTTATGTAGTGACAGGGTTAGGAGAGTCCCAGTTTAGTTTTTTGATCCTGTAGCACCCAGATGGATGCTTGCATGGACATAGGTACCCGGAGGCCAAGTCCAGTCTCCGAACAAGGCCAAGGGGTTCAAGGCTCTTCTGTCACAACTGATTTGAAGACACCTTAGTGAATGAACATCACATTAAGACACATCTTTAAAGCTTTATCTAATCCGTTAATATATATTAAATATGTATAAATTAAAGTTTGAGTCTTTAAAAGAGGAGAATGCTGGACTGTCTAGATAGACTGAATGGTTCTTTTCTGCCATCAAAAGATATATATACATATACTTATATACAACGCATATATCACATATATAATAGATTTGGCCAGTTTTATGGGATTTGTACCTTTTGCTTGGGTGCTACTCTCGCAAACACTTGGACATGTGGGATAAGCTGAGAAAGCAGGTCTGGTTTGGTGGTTTGGAGATATGACAAGCCCTCTCCAGTGAGGCACAGGTAGTAGTTGGCAGTGAAGGCTTTCGGGGAATCGGGGATAGCGGGCAAAGAGATTGTGCCATCGATGGACTGCCACATCCAACGAGAATCTACAGTGAGAAAGAGCAAGACATGTTGGTGATATATCTGATACACAGGCAGAGGAGAAAGACATATCGATCTTACTTCAACAGGAACATGCAGTTATGGAACAATGTGGTGACGGCACCCAGGGGAGCACTGCTGCTTTCCATTGTATTGGGGAGTCGTTGGCAATACCTTTTTTATTGAACCAAAACAGATAAAGATGTAGAGTCACATAAGCTACCAGGACGTCAGAGGTTTCTTTTTCATTTAATGTAGAAGAGATCTCTGAGGTTCTGAAAGTATTTGTGTTCATCTAACAAACTGTATGACCTCCAATTACAGACACAGCCGAAGCTATAACCATTTTCTTACAAACAAATGTGTTATACGAACTACAGCATCAAACACCATTCATAATAATATCCGAGGAACACGGGGTTTAGCAGGGTTTTTAGCATGTGGGTAACTGACCTTGCTTGTTGGGTGGAGGATGAAGTATCAAGGTGTCCTGCTTCTCTATAAAGCTGAGCTCCTGAGCCACGTGGCAGGCAGTTAGAGGATTGTCTCCAGTTATCATTACCACCTAGAAGATGAAACGCTTTATATTTCAGACAACTAAGCTTGAGAGAATTAGATGGCAGATTTGCACAAGCGGGACCCGGAACCTTCATATTCTGTTTGATGAGGAAGGAGTATAGAACCCCGTCCCCTCAAGGTCCATGCAATCTACTCCCAATCCTATAGCAATAGGTCAAACAGCCCAGCCAATACCATACCAGAGGCGCCACAAAGTCCCTCTGCACCCGAAAAAAGCCGTCCACCCCAAAACACGCAGTGACAGACCACACACCCTCACCTTGAACAGTCTAATCACCATCCCAAGGCCACGCAGACCTTTCTACTACAAGATAATGTTAAGGTTATTCTGTAGGCATCTCTTATTCTAGAGCCCTGCGGGAAGTTACGTCTCTTACGTGGTGCGATGCATTTTGAATCTCTTTGATGACCGCTTTCGAGTCTGCCTTCAGAGGGCATGAGACCACAATGAAACCGGCAAACCTCAGATCACACTCAAGGGTTTCGCGTTTCACTTCTCGGATCTAGTTGAAAACAAAGAAAATTTTGATTCCAAGATTTTGCAGCAGAGGGACTGCTGCCCTGGGCCTGGACCTCGTTGGCTTGGGCCAGGATACATCACTGGGTAATGGAACACAAATAAGGATCAGATTCCTTTTAAATGTGTATTAATCAGCATTAATGCATCTGACCAATGAAGTTACAGGAACCATTATGTCATTTTAACCACACACGCTTTTACCTGTTGATGGGAGAGGTGTCCAAGTTCTTTGTACCCAAGAGCTAGAACCCTGGCTCCTTCTCTCGAAAATTCCGTGTGCACTCTGTTGTAGTATTCGGGACACTGAGAAAACTGATTTCACAAGAGAATATAAATGAGCAAACTGTGAGCTCCAGGCAACAACAGTGGCTATATTATTTGCACACGCAGATCCAAATCCGATCTGCAGACTGATGAAGGCAACAATTCAAAAATTCTAGCAACAATAAAAATTATTGTTACTAAAA
Source organism: Spea multiplicata (assembly GCA_009364415.1). Taxonomy (NCBI): domain Eukaryota; kingdom Metazoa; phylum Chordata; class Amphibia; order Anura; family Pelobatidae; genus Spea; species Spea multiplicata. Next base: position 39,255,653 of record VKOC01000003.1, on the reverse strand, counting down.
ATGGAAAGTCACGTTCCAACTCCTCAACCGGCTGAAGGTCCTTGGTTTATATATCTGAAGTGTTTTACGATGCAACGTTAAGGTCGGAATTTGCATAACAATCACTACAAGAGACCTACCATCTTCTGGAGCGTTTCCGGGGCTCCCTTCACAGTGGCCACACAGCACAGGTCTGTAGACCCCGGCCGCTCGTAGGAGGCCAGAACGGACATGCGCTTCAGGGAGCTGGCAAAATGGAAACGCTGGTGGATTTTCAGGCCCTGGGTTTTAATACTGCGCGGGAATACTTTTTCATCTGTTGAGAAATAAATAGACACGTTATCCTTTACTGAACAGTGCACTGCAAGATAATCCAGTCAACGAGAAAGTACATGAACAAAAGTACAAAAGTTTAAAATGTCATTTTGTCCATGAAATGGATGAGTAAACCAGCGGAAACAGGGTTAATGTTGTACATGACCACTGTAGCTGGAAACGACTTATTTTGAAAGAATTATCTTCATAGGCGTACAGAGGCCCTTTATCACTCCCATCAATCCTGCGTTCCAACGGCACTTTGTGTTCAATAATCTAAGTTTAGGTTTAAAAAGCTAATTGATAATTAGAAAAACATTTTGCAATTTTGTGATGCAGCTCCAAATGTCCGTGCTTTCCACTCCAAACCTTTAAAAAGGTTGTGTTCATCTTATAATAGGTTTCCGTTATGCACATCCATAGTGCATAAAATATCAGTCAAAGATGCACATGCGCAGACGGGGACATGAATTTTCGGTCCGATTCGGCCGATATTTTATGTAATATGGATGTGCCTAGCATGCTTTATTTTCCATTCTTTTTCAATTTACTATATTCTGATTTCTGGTGTTTATTTTTATTTAATTACCATTAAACATCCGATATGAACTCATTACCTTTGGTTAGAGCCCAGTCCACAGCAGTAAGCATTGCTTTCTCCAGAGGATCTCCAACCAATGTCCCATCATCCAACTGAACCAAAGAGTGACACGTGGCCACCACCCTGTGGGTATCGACGGGTATATCGGATATGGGTGTAATGTCCTTTCCATCTCTACAGGGAAGAAAATGATTAACAAAAAAAAAATGAAATAAAACAAGTCTTAATAGGTACAAATCGGCAGTTTGTGATAAAACGGCAGTCACTTTTTATTTATGGGTTCCCTTTACCAAATTTTAAGCGCCCAGTGTAGATGCTTCACTTAGCTACAAGAAACCAGGATAAATAAGGATCATTGGCAAGGCACAAAGAGGGTAACCATCAACGCAGGAGGTTGGAATAAAATCACCAACACTCAACAAGGATAGCAAGAAGACTGAAACAATGTCACATGTATTTTTAGCTTAATTACCTAGGAGGTAAAAAAAGGTAAGACTTAAACAAAAGTGACTTACTTAAGTCCAGCTACACCACGCACCACAAGGCTGTCGCTGGTTAAGGTGCCCGTCTTGTCGAAGCAGCAGATCTCCACCTTGCCAGCGAAGGGAATACGGAAAGGTTCGGTACAGTAAACATCTGAAAGGAGATGAGCCAGACATGGCACGTTTTGAAACGAGTCAAAAGCTTGTAAAGAAATGTCCGCTATGTGGGTTTAGCCCGCTTTGGAGATTTTGTGCTGATCAAAATTGTTCGCCCTGGTGTCATTGTAAAGTTTTGCCCTTATCCCAATATTCATTAACCACAAAGGATGCCTTTCGCCTTTATAAACCAGAAGCAAGGCTGCTAGGTAGCATAGGGTTTGGGAACAATGTGAGAATTAAGTTAACTGGCTCTGTTGAAGAAGCACGTTTCTGTGTATAGGCATGCGCGTCAGGGTTATTACGGGCAGCGGGTAAAAGCCTCCATAGGTTTTATCCAGTAGCAGTAGGGTTGGCGGGCAGTACTCACAGAGCTTCGCCAACGCAATGAGCGAGGTGTTAACTGCCAACGAAAGCTCAATCGGAAGTTCCGGAGGAACAACGGAGGTCAAGATCAACGTGCATTCCAAGAACAACTTGTAACGGTTTCGGCTGGGGTCTTTGGTGCCTGCGGACAAACGCATCAAGCAATGGCTGTAAACAGAATTTGCAGATCAACTAACTGCTCCAAGGAAATAAATGCCTTAATATATACATATATATATATCTGTATTGTCCCATCACGAGAACATGGCTGGTCCATACCAGCGACAGTGTCTGTGCAATAAAATCCACAAGGCAAATATTCATTAAGGAGATCTACGATTATGCTAAATCGAGACCCCCCAGAGGAAGGCTGAACTCCAAAAGTACCTTCGATCCAGACATAGGAAGCCGCAGCGATGGCGAACACCAAGAGAAACAAGATGAAGACAAAGGTTTCCAAATTATTCGCAGTGACGCGCTTCACACCGAAGAGAATCGTGCGTAGAAGTTTACCCTTTAAAAAAATAAAGGCAAACATTCATAATCCAAACCACTGAAATAACACGAAACGTAACAAATCCAAAAAACAAACTAAAAGAAAAAAAGAATCTACGTGTTTTCGACTAATATTCCTTTTCTTTAACGGATATCCCGCATCGAAATATTTTTTCTCTCTTACCTGCGAGGTATTAAATCCTGTTCTTAAGACATAGGCCACACACCCGTTGTCAAGAGCTGGTGGGGAAAGTGGAAGAACGGTGACTATTCAGCCATCAGCACGCATTTACTGACAGCAGCGCAGCGGAGATAAGCGGTCACTGCAGGGAAATGGCACGACTTACGTTTCAGTCCAGCAGTTGCCTTTTGAGGGGGGGTGTGCTGCACGACCTTAGTGCCCCCAAAGATGACGTGCAGCCTGGAGTCGGCGTTCATATCGAGCACGTGCTCCGAGTCCAAATCCTCAATAGGCTCCTGAACACAAAATACCATCATAAAAACTAAGACAGTTTAACGCATCAGTCAACAGCAGCAAAGAATAATGCACATTGCGGATATCACACTTTGTTATCTTTTAAAGAATTTAAATGAAAAACTTAGCTAAAGGAAGAAGCTTTGGCTCCAGAGCTCTAGCTCCCAGTTTCCTCCATGGCCTGGAAGGTCTTACCCATAGCAGGGAAGCACTCATTAAAATAACGGAGTGCCTTTGGTTCATGCGCATGGAGGGTCTTGTTTAGACTCCTCCGCCATGATTGCCAAGCCAGCACTGGAGCTGACGGGCGCCGAGTATATCACGTCAGGACATGCATTCAGCGGAACAGATCTTCTGCACCGCAAACAGCTTGGTGGTGGGTAAAAAGGGGCAAATGCATACATGGGGTATTCTGCTGAATAATTCAATGCATCAGAGGGACACCATGTAAATTTAAAGGGACCTCACCTCTTGCATGCATTAAAGTGCATGATTGGTGGGTTGCCCCTTTAACATCCATAACATATCAATGACTATACATAGCTGCATGATATAGATTGTGATATATATATATATATATCACAAACAAAAGGTTTCATACACCTCTGCATGTAAATACTCTTCATCCCTCTCACAGAACACAATATGTTACAAAGCACTAATTAAAGAGCTCCATCCCTCGGCTCCTTTAAGGGGTCTCACCTTCATCTGAGGAACAGACTCTCCGGTCAGCATGGCTTCATCCACTATGCAGCGGCCACGAAGTAGCAGCACATCGCAAGGTACCAAGTTCTCATTGACTGAGCGCCCTGACATGAAAATATTCAATTGAACATCAATTTATTCCAGCATAAAGCAGGCGATGCTTGGTTGTCTCCGGTCAATGAGGAAACTTAATTATCTCATTTTTTGTCTTGAATTCAAGCCCAATGTTATGCATCCAGTATTAGAAATTACTCCTGGGACATACATATTCCCCAAATAGTTGTCTAACCTATATCTACACATATGTTTTTAAATCAGAGCCTGCGTTAATTATGACAAAATGCAATTTATGAACTTTTTGTGGCGAAAGACCTCAAGAGATTGAAATGTTGCAAACAAAGTTGATCTCATTGTTGTAAAATTGGCATATATCCAATATATGGCTTGATAACACATGTGCGGCTCACACTGCACGCGGCCGATGCCCGATCCAGCGGGAGCGACAGATACTGGAGCGACACATACTACACGACCAGAACTGTTAAAGCGCTCTTTTTAGCACCCACTTATTGGTTACATGTGCCTTGGAATCAAGTTGCGCTAAGCCAAAATTCAACATTCTATTCACCCCCCGCCAGCATCCAGAGGGGAAAACTAAAACATTAAGGTTACCTATGGACACGATGTCTCCTGGAATAATGTCATCGCTGGAGATCGGCCTCCACTTCCGATTTCTGTAAACCTTAAAAAAAAAACAGACACAAAAAAAAGCTCAAATCAGAGTTTGTTCACATTTTTTGTGGCCCTGGAGTCTGTATAACAAGATGTCTTCCTGTGGTGAACAGAATAGAGCCATACGGCGGTCACATGTGAAATTAAAAGTCATTGTCGCCGTTTGCAGTTCATGGATAATGTACCAGACATGTCTCCTCATGCTCTACATAGGTGACCTTCACACATAATACAGATGGAGGGGTAGAATATTTCCACCGTGAGGCCAGCCCTTGGAGTTTGTAAACCAAAGCAGTTGCCTCCTCACCTGGATCAGATAAGGCTTGTTCCCCATCTTCCTGATTTCAGAGAGGTTTCTCATCTGTTGCTGAACCAAGGAGGCTTCAAATGCCACCAACATAAAGAGGGTGAACACGCTGTAATACCAGTACTCATCCAGACACCAGAGCCCCACGCAGAACACCTACAAGGAACACAGAACACATCAATTCTGCTTCTTACTGAACATGCGTCAAGCCAAGAACCTGTATGGAGCACCATGAAAGCTCCTTGTAGACATTCTCCTCGTTATTTAAGATTATGCTTGTACCCAGATTAGGAGAACTGTATTGCACAAAAACTCTAGGCAACACCATAACAATCTTAGGCCCCCCGACTCCAGACTATATAGAGGCTATAATGTGGAGTAACCTGGATTCAACCAGGAAACCTATCAATAAACATATATAGGTGATTTATTAAAGTGAAAAAAAATTACAAATATAATGCAACTACATCACTGGAAGCCGTATGGTGTTTGGAGTATACCAATGGCATATGCATTTTAATTCATACGACACAGGGGATGTTGCACTGGAGCTTATCCTAAAGGTAAGGTATTTTTTTCCTACTGGTTAAAGAACTTAATAAAATACTTGTTGAGGCTGACAGGGACACAAGTTATTAAAATATCTTTTGCTTCAGCAATATCACACTATTCACAAAAGGCCCTGGTAAAAAAAAAAAATTATAAACAAAGGAGACCTTAGATGATTAAAGAATGACATTTTTGGGAGAGACTGGGGCATTTAACACTACTAGGGGCGCATTTAGTTAGAAGAAGATATCGAGAGAGGGAGAAAAAAAACACAGATTAAACTCAGTAGAGATCAGCTAGGCTGGTCAGCAGGTCACAAAAAATAAAGGGTTGGAATGATCCGGAAATTAAGGTTTTCAACAACTGCTATGAATCACAAAGAATTATCCACACCTAATCTTATACATATTGGACGTCTTCCTATTTAAAATGCACTGGAAGCGTCTACAGCTGAGTGCCGGTAAGGAAGACGCTAACGTAAGTTCAAAGTCACCTTAGCCGTTTCCTTGGAAAACAAGGACATTTGGGGCTGTAACAATTTGAAAAAGAGTTTTCTAACGATCAGTTAGCCGTTTAAGTTTAACTTGGATCAGTGAACACAACGTGCCGTTGGAACACAGGAGTGATGAGAGTGATAAAGGAGTGATGAGAGTGATAAAGGAGTGATGGGAGCTTCTGTACTCCTATGAAGATATTCCATTAAAAGAAATCAGCCGTTTCCAGCTACAATAATTACTTAGAACATTAACCCTGCCTGCGCTGCATTTCTTATCCATTTCCTGCTTTGTTTCTTTTTTTAATTGACAAAGCACTACATTAAAAAAAAACGGTCTTTTATGACCAAGTGGAAACGTAATAAACAGGGACCTGAGTCACGGAGCAACTTTACAGCTAACAACGCGGGTTTGCAGCAAAACAGAGATTGATTCCAAGACACACAGAACTCGAATGCAAAAGAAAAAAAAAACAACAGAACTGTAAATTATTGGCACAAACAAAAAGCCGACAAACATAATATTAAGAGATCAGGTTCAGGTATTGGGTTTGTGGACTGTTGATAGAATATTTGTAATTTCTTCTTTTGTTCTGGTTTTCTACCATTGCAGATGCGCCCTAGGAAGTCAGCAGTGTGCAGGATATCATTAGAGAGCTGGAATTATTATTATTTATCGATTTATAAAGCGCCATCATATTCCGCACGAAGCGGGTTTACTCCTGGCCCCCGATGCTCAGAAAGCACTTGACTTGGGTTGATCTGAGTTTTGTGCTCTTGGTGCTAGAGAGACTGGGGTTCGGGGAGGGGATGTGAGCAGGGATCCAAGCCATTTACTTGTAAAAGCTGCGCCCCCCCCTGAGATTTATGGGCAGCTGGGAGATAAGACTGTGAATAACCTGAATAGGTCGATTGTCTATCTTGATAAAATCAATAAATACTGACTTACACAAAAAGGTGGAGGTGAAGCTTATTCTTAAATAATCGCTATACAGCTTGTCATCGATCCGTCTGTTCTGAGAAAGAAAGACCTGAATCCAAAGTAAATTAATAATTGGTTTCAAACATAAAGTTTATTAGTAAATTTCCCTGCTAGCTAATATTTTTTCCAATGTTCCTTGGTCTTCTTTTTTTTTTTTTTTTTTAGGTACCCTCATACAAATACAATTCTAGATTAGCCTACTCTAGACACCTTATGTTTCTTATGGATATTTTAATAGTTATTTGTTTGGAATTCCCCCGTTTAATCCTTTTATTAAATAATGAACTGCCCCATTTGCAAGATAGGGTCGGTGCTCCAGATAACACGCGTGCTTGAGTCATGTTGGGTCACTCGGGGACAACGTACTGAAGGCCACGCTGATAGACTGCTCCCCGTTAAAATAAGAGTGACCATTCTAATTTATCAATAACACAGTAGAAAGCGATTTACCTGGAAAACAAAGAAGGGCGCGATGGCTCTCTCCTTAAACAGATGCAAGAAATCAGGGACAACCATTTCAGCTCTGAAAAGACATTTTACAGAAGAGTTGAGAGCACATGACCAAACACTACTAGTACCCATAATTCGACTTGGCTACAGAAAGCTGTTCATTTCCTCCATATTTAAAGAAGGGGGTTATGTCCAATACTTTTTTTGCAATAAAAGATAATGTTAATTCATGCACACTGCGCACTCGCTAGTTCTTACCCCCAGATTCATGTGACAAGATATACAGTAAGTGTTAAGTTCCAAAAGCTTGAAGCTGTAAACACTGGTAAATCATTGATAAAAGTAATAAAAGTGAAAAAAAATATAAAAAAGTAATAAAACAAGATCTTACGAACCTAAGACATACATTTGTTGAACACACAGAGTGATATAAGTCATGCATATACGTCTCGCATTCATTCATTCATACATTTAGCCACATACGTTTATTATGACAATGCAGCTTAATATGTGGCTGGAGAATTAAATTACACAAAACCAAGCTTATAAATGAGCACTAAACAGGGGATAGCGTATAGTGGTTTTTCTGTTAGTTATAGAACACTTTTGGAGCCAGTGAGTTCACGTACTTGTTAGTTCCATATTTCTTCTCTGCCACTTTGATGTCTGCCTCCTCCAAGTATCCTTTTGCACTCTGGTAATAGGCCAGGGGACGCTCTACTGGAAACACAACAGGGAAGAAAGCCTTCTTCTCCTCCGCATCATAGGAATACTTGATCTTCTGGAACTCAAAGAAAATGG
>VKOC01000003.1:39197178-39247665 GCA_009364415.1 Spea multiplicata | reverse complement strand
TTTTTTTCCTAAGTTAATATTCAGATTTTGGGGGGTCGCCTTAAAATACGGTATTAGTAATGACATTGGGAGCAGTCACTATGGCAACCAAGGGAATGCTCTATTTCTGCGACTTGCACTAAAATGACTCTGGATCCTCTCAGTCAAGGCTCCTCTCTGTCTGGCTCACGAGCACCCTTTATTCATTCTATACCCTTTAGGCCCAAAAAAGTAACAGTAAAGTTACAAATGCCTGCCCATAAACACACACACACACCTACCCATACACACCAACATACACATGCACATTCATGATTACACATCACAGCTTACATTTGCATCCACACTACCTATCTTTTCCCTTTTTGTCTATCTCTCCTTTTTCTCATAACGCCCTTTTATCTCTCCCCTTTCCCTTGATCTCTCCCCTTCTCTTTGATCCTCCTTTTGCTCATTAGCTTTCCCATTTCTCTTTATCTCATCTCTCCCTTTTCTCTTTATCCCTCCTCATATTTCTATTTATCTCTCTGTATCTCTTCTTTCTCTTTACCTTACCCTTTTTTGCTATCTGTCCCCTTTCAGTTTATCTCTCCTTTTATTTCCATTTATCTCTCCTGCTCGTTATCTTTATCACTCCTTCTTTTCCTCTCTCTTTTTTCCCTACCTTTTACCTTACTATTTGATATCTCCCCCTTTTCTTTAACCCCTTCTTTCTCATTAGCTTTTTCTTTATATCATTTCCCCTTATCTATCCTCCCATCTCTGTTTATATTGCCATTTTCTCATTAACTCCCCCCTTCTCTCATTATCTAATTTCTCCCTTTTCTCTTTATTTATCTCTTTTCTCTACCTTCCCTCTATGTCTTTCTCTCTTGTTTCTCCTTATCTCTCCTCTTTGTCCCTATTTCTCCTCCGTCTCATTATATTTCCCCTTATTCATTATCTCTCCCCTTTGTTGTTATCTCTGCAACTTTTCCCCGTCTCTAATTTTATGATCCCTCCCCTTTAGGTCCAGCTTCTCTCCTCTTTCTTTCTCTTTGTTATCTCTCTCCCCTATATTTCTCTATTTATCTCTCCATTTTTTACGATATCTCCTTTTTGGTGTATATGACCCTTCATCCTCCTGATAGTTAAGGAGATAAAGAGGTAAGTCCAGGTGTGGGGGGTTACCTCTTTGTCCCTGCTCCTGGAACATCCCTTGATATAATTTGCTGGCACCAGCAGAATCGCAAGAGAGTAGCGAGGCTGAGGTCTGAACAGACCTAGCACTGATTTTACATTTAACCATAATTGTAACCATTTTACAATTATGTTAGCACAGCTACAGATTTCCTTGTCATGAAAAGTGACCCAGAACATTTGAATGGTAGTGTATGTATGACTGTATGTATGTTAGGCTTACAGTGTGTGTCTAAGCATGAGCATGAATGTGTATGTATAAGTGTGTGTGAGCATGAATGCGTAAGTGTATGGGAACATGAACGTGCATGGATGTGTATGCGTAAATGTGAGAGGGAGTATGTGTTAACACAAGGATGTAAGTGTGTGTTAGTGAGTATGTGTAAGCATGAATGTGTGTACTTTTGTGCAAAAAGGGTTATTTCAATGATCAGATGGACGTGTACGATAAAGGATAAGCTGAGGTGCCAGTGCTTATCCCCATAGAATAACAGGGCGAGAGTAGACTATACACTCATTGGCCTGTATTCTTACTGGTTGCTATTGATAGTAGATGTTTCCCCATTGGCTGCATTATCCCTGTCAGCACTCATCCTGGCTATTTATTGGTTGTTTATGTCTAAATGCTTGTGTCCATTGGCTATTTTATTGCAATACCAAACTTGACTCATATGTTTGTTCTGTTCTCCCCTTCGACCTGCATAGCGTTTTTCTAACCACTGAGTACTAGTAGTTATCTACTTTATAGAGGGGGAAAAGCAGCGGACAGGGTTGCCTTGAAGAGAGCTATATCACTTTTATGAAAGAAATCTGGACAAGAAGTGCCAGCCACCCTGACAGCTAATGCTTCTATCGAGGCTTCCAAATGGGAGTTTCTGGATGACCTGAGAAAGGCTACAATGACAATGATGAGGGATCTCTGCTAAGAGCTCTGGTTCTAGTTCCAATAAATCATGGATACTTTTCAGTGCTGGATTCAATTCAATTCAATTTAGGCAGTATGTACAAAGCTACAGCTTTGGACTAATACCAAAATATCATGAAAAATAACGGCATGTGTGGCACCACTGTAGAGCGTCACTTCTCTATGTTTCACATTAGGTTTATGCACATTTTTCAGAAAGCAGCATGGTAACAGCTTGGTGCAGATAGAAACGTGTTTTTCTGTATTTGATTTATTATTGCTTATTGATCTATATAGCACCAACGCATTCAGCAGTGTTGTACAATGGCTAAATATGACTTAAGAAGTAATGAATACCAATTCAGACAGAAACAAAAGATGAGAAGGGGCCCTGTTACTATGTTACTATGACTGCATGGTGGACCCTAACTCTAACATTATGTATGTATGTATGTCACTTTGACAAGACCAAGAACCAGTTTGGCTCTTCAGCAGAAATAATGTGAAGACTAGGTGGGCCACTTGTTCTTATTGGCCATCAAACTGTTTGTTTCTATTTTCATATATCTATGAATTTACTGTCCCACTGGAAAACTGAGTAATTTTATTTGAACGTACTTAGAGGTTATGCTAACACAATTAAAGAGCTACCTAGGGCCCCCATTCTAAGTGTCCCCCTATAGAAAATAGTGGGAAAAGTCCTGTGCAAGTTCAACATGTTCATTGAAACTTAATAGCCCATTTCCATTATCGGATCTCCTGACTAAACCTTAATATAAGCTTGTCTTTCTCTGTTTGCTCTTCTATTTACAATGACGTTGTAATACCATGTACTATAGCCTTGGCGTGTTTGGAAGCAGTAATTAGTTGGGTTTTTGCCGGGCATTACATGATTTTGTAAGATCATCATACCTGGGAACTCTCCAAGTTTCGCCCGGAGACTCCAGGTGAGGCGCAGCTTCTCCGTGTCTCCGGGTCACCATGGAGAAACTTTGGGTTGCTGGACTGATGTTGAGGCAGGCCCCACTCCCGCTTACCTCTCCTCCAACCACAGTTTTCCCACTTGCGGGGATCTCCCTGCACGGAACCTAAGCGGGACCACCCACTGAAATCAGTGGGACCACCAACCCACAACCGGAAAAAGGGAGGGCTCCAAGTAGCTGGATGTTCCCAGATATGCACCAAGAAAGTGGGTACTCTGGATCAGTGGTTGCTGGCCCAAGGCAACTACTTAGTAGCCCTCAGATCCTTCCTTAAGCCATGTGTCCTCTGTTCTGAATAATGCATGTTCTGGCTACTAGGCACAGACCTCCTTAGTGCAAATGGGTCATCTTTGACCTCCCAAATTGACCCATTCATTTTAGTCAGATTGTATATTTTTTATTTTTACTTTTAAGGTTTTCTTTTTTTCATCTCAATTTTTTCCTAATTCACTTCAACCATTGCAGTTTTGAACCAGTCATGGTTTCAGTATTATAAAGTGCTGTCAATTTTCAGACTCCACCACACCAGTTGGAGCCTCAGAGGGTCGGAAGAGATTCAGCGAAATATTTCGGGATTTGGACGCCTTGGAGATAAACATTGGGAATGAGTAAGTGTGAGCAAGTGACATAAAATTAAATGGTGGCACTAAATATGAGGTCTTTCCATTTTGGCTGGGAACAATAATTGACATGTGACACAAAAGAGGGCAATAATTGGTTGCTGCCATAGAAACTGAAACCGCTTCTTAGTTTCTGTGTATATTTTGACACATCTGCTAAAGGGAACTCCCATCAATTTTTTATTACAATTATCAGATTATAAATACATTTTCAAAAATAGTGCACCGTTTTCTTTCTTCTAACAGTTGGGTTTTGCATAATATAATGTTTTCAGACAACAGCATGTTAGCTATTTGTATTGGTTTAGCTCTGTTATATGAGCCCAATCTACTAGGCAATACCCTGATTCTTTATCATGCTGCCTTAAACAGATTGGCTCAGTCTTAATCACTCAGCATGACCTTCTGAACAATGAAAGTCTATAGCAGAACAGACTTCATTAGCATTGCCCTATTGGAACAAAATTAGGTAAAACCATTTCCATTTCCTCAGCGCAAACCTGCATTACTGTATTCAGCACCGTATTTTATTCTCAAGGAGAAAAAGATTGGGACTGTTACATATTAAAGCATGAAATGTAAGTTATGTTTTATTGAAAAAACATTTATATAATTTATAGGACAGTTGAAATGCTCCTGGGTGACACTTCATTGTCAGACTCCAATCCCCAGCATGACGAAGAAGAACCTCTGGTGAGATTGTTACAAAAACTGGGAACAGCCGGTTAATTTTATTAGAGTGAAAACTAATATAGCTATTTCAATAAGCTTACTTTATCTGCAGACCTTTAAATGCAACTATATGGACAAAAGTATTTGGACCAAATTCAACTATATGGACACCTGGCCATTACACAAACAGAGACATTTATGACATTGCATGCTAAATACATAGACATTACGTAGTTGGTCCCTCTTTTGCAGCTATAACAGCTTCCACTCTTCTTTGAAGGATTTCCACAAGATTTTGAAATGTGTCTATAGGAATTCTCGCCCATTCTTCCATTAAACCATTTTTGAGGTCAGGCACTGATGTTGGACTAGAAGGCCTGACTCACAATCTACGTTCCAGTTCATCCCAAAGGTGTTCGATGGGGTTGAGATCAGGGCTCTGTGCGGCAGTCAAGTTCTTCCACCCCAAACTCATCCAACCTTGTTTTGTGTGCTGGGGCACAGCCTTTCCCAAACTCTTCCCACGAAGTAGGAAGCAGAGCATTGTTCAAAATGTCTTGGGATGTCCCCTTCAGCAATGCTATGCTTCAAACTGCCAACTACATATTAATGTCTATAGTTATTTAGAATGCGATGTCATAAATGACCATGTTGGTGTAATGGTCAGGTGTCCCAATACTTTTGTCCATATAGTGTACCTCCTTAATCATCAGACAGTCGTTGCGGATGTCTAGTGATATTATTTATTTAATCAGTGTTTACACTGGGATACAGTTGTGTGGCTGTCAAATATTTTCACTTTTATCGCCTGTGTAATATACCCCCACATGTTATGCCCCGAATACCCATTTTACAGGTCTGCGGGATACGATAGCGATATATAAATCAATAAATAATAATAATTGCTGTTCATGTTTTATTTCCACAGATTAGTAACCCTTTGTTGCTAAATCGGGCTTCCTATGAAAAAGATGGGGCTGTTGTGTCCGGTAAGTACTTTTTTTTTTTTTTTGATGAATTACTGTGTACGCTTTTAAACATATATGGATTGTATACAATAAACTGTTCTTCTGGGCATTTTCAAATACACACACTGTATATATACATATAAAAAGTGGCAAAAAAAGGAAATATTACTAATTATGATCAATATATATTGCTCCCTGCTGGGAAGGGATTTATGCACTAAAAGACAGCACCAAACATAGCTGCCAAACAAAGCAACAAAGAGACTCGTAATCTAAAATAAGATGTCGTGAATGACCAGCCTCATCAAATCATATTCACAACTATCATTGTTTTTCTCGTTACAGCTGAAGAAGCTGATGAAGTTCTGATCCACAGTGAGGGAGGCGTGGAGTCTGCTCTCAACTATGCAAAGCGTTGGTGCAAATATGTGAGAGAATTGCTGGGGTATATGGAGAAAAGACTTGGCTATGGTATATATATATTAAAATTATGTAATTTGTATATTTGCATGCCAGGGGCTATTAGTGAGCAAGGAACCCAAAATCCTTTCCCAAGATCCTCCTTTTGAGCGTTATAATATCTCATGGCCACAAAGGGGTTTAGATGAGCAGTGGTTAAACAGTATGCGCAAGGAGGATGGAGAATGTTAACTGGTTCAGAATGGATGGATGTGGTTTTAACATGGGAAGTATGCCATGAACATTTCGACATCTCAGGAACTTCTTCTTTCCGCAGAAAGTGAATTTGCAAAAAACGCCATCAGATTGTCTGAGTCAGCAAGATGCAACATCAGCCAACAGGTAATATGGGGGCTGAGTGCCAGGGAAGGGCATTGTGTGTAGTGTTGCTTTTTTACATTGTCTCCTATATGGCCTCTTGCAGCCGTGCATGCCTCTTCAAGATGTCTACTTATTACTCATGGATCATGAGACCCACATGGCAAATTCAGCTACCAACACAGTGGCCCATCTGCAGATGAAGAAGTATTACCAGGTGATGTGTACGTCAGTAGCACTAACATTTCAGACACATCTACAGCAGACATCTCCACCAGGTAGCTCACAAGCTCCGATTGCCTTAAATCTTGGATTATTAGACCCAAAGCCTCTGCTGGTTTGTACATAGGGTTGCCAAATGGAAAAAAAAACAAAAAAAACGGACTTAACACAGCATATTAGTAACAGTGCCCAGTATCACAGCCATGGCGTGACACATCGGCCCAAAAATCGGCACATTGTTTACATTGTGCCATCACACTCACATAAGTCTCACATACACTCATACCCAGAAAATCCAGAGCACTTAGAAAAGACAGGTATCCAGAGGCTGCTAATGGGGTCAGTTTCCCCCTGGACTGGTTGAAATTCTTCAACCAGGGCCAGTCCAAGTCACATTCGCAAAGGTGGGAGCGCAGTGGGGGTCACGTAGCGCAATGTTATGTTACACTGCAGTAATGGCACGATGAAGAAAGATTTCAGGCAAGATAAGAGGGTGAGAGGTGTGGTGATCTGCGAAAGGTGTGATTGGTAGAGTAGTATGTGACAGAATGTGTATGTGTTAGAATGAGTGTGTGTTAGTGCGTATGCTAGTGTGTATGTTAATGGGTAACAGGGCGCTGGCGGGACAAAGGGATTTTGGGTCCTTAAGAGGGACTGGTCATCTTAAAGTGTAACTCTTGTGGTGTATACTAGACTTGGGCACCGGCCAACTGTTCGTGTGTTATTTCTTGTGGGAAAATTCCACAAAATTCCACGAAATTTCCGTGTTCGTTTTTTTCTTCGTTTTTTTTTTTAGAAGGGGTTAATACGAGGTTAACACGGTATGCACTACACTGCAGCTTTGGCGCCAGGATTTTAAACGTCCGTACGAGCAACTCTATTGGTCGCCGGCAGTGGCCTCTGCCATCAATCAAAGATGTGCACCTGCCATCAACCAAAGAAGACGGACACGAAGGTTCTTCGTGTTGTGTGTCTTCGTATACGTTTTGGCGCCGCCATGTTCATATGTTTGGTATTCGGGCCGAACAACCAAAAAGCACCCTTCGTGTTCGTTTTCATGTTCAGCCGAATGCGAACGCACAAGTCTAGTATATACAGTCGTAAGCTGTAATATCTGGAACTCCCAGGGGAAACTTTTAAAACTGCTAGTAATGAAAAACACAATTACCGGTACATTATGGTTTTATCTCGAATATGACACTTCCTCCTTTTAGCAAGGAAACAAGAAAACAAGTGCAGCCTTGCAGTGTACATTTTTCATAGTTACATTTTGTTTGTCCATATAGTGTATGCATATGGCATTTCTGTACAACACAGCTATAGAATGGGTAAAATGCATCAAAGGCATAATAACCATATAACAAATTTCGATTTACAAAAGCTAAAAGTTTAAGAGGGCAAGGTCCAAACAAATTTATAATCTAGAAGACAAGTCAAAAACCATCCATCAGGCAAGCCAGACAAATGCTGGGGCCTTCTATGTACTATGCCAGTCGTGCAGCAGATTGCATCTTTAACTGTGTGGCTGCAGGCTCAATGCACGCATGGACATGTATATCATTTATTGGTCACCAATTCCTTAGGATAGGGACAGCACTTGAGAAGTCTTGTATGTGAACATAAGAGGTAGAGATTAGATCAGAGGACAGGCAAGGGACATCAGAATATTGGAGAGGCCAGCTAGGTGTGCACTTGGGGATAAGTGAGGAGATGTAGGTAGAATAAATACTATGGAAAGCCATATAGGTAAAATATCTAAAATACAATGTAATTAAAGCCTCTGTACACTGATGTTTTTCAGCCATTGTCGGCAAAGAAGACAGAGATTGAGAAGTGGAGAAAAGAATTCCGGGAGCAGTGGCAGCGAGAACAGAAAAGAATGGTACTAACGATAACCTATAAGTACTTGATAATATTCATATCTGGGCCTTACCAGTACGACTCACCTGGAGCCTTCTCCTGCCCCATACAGGTTCTGAGAGAAAAGTAGTTGGAGTAAAAGTATGGGTTTTTGTCTTACTTTGCAGGAAAGAAGAGATTTGTTAAAAGCTTGTACAATTTGTGCATTAACTTCCTGTGATGCAGTCCTCTCTCTCCCTCTCCTCATTGTCCCTTGCAGCTGCCTCGTTAGCGCAGTAGGTAGCGCGTCAGTCTCATAATCTGAAGGTCGTGAGTTCGATCCTCACACGGGGCACTTGGCTTTTTTCCCCCCAAAAGGGCATAATCCAAACATGAAGGCTTTTAAAATGTAAAATTTAGTAAAGGGACAGGGCTTCAGTGCTGTTAGGTGGTCAAACACCACCCCCTCACCCAGAGAATAATGCACTCTCCAGTAATGATACCATATGTGATACCTGATGCGTTCCATGGAAAACCCAGAGAGTTTCCAGGTGTGCCAATACCTCACAATATACCTTTTTCACCAAATCAATTCCTGTGACATTTTACTAATTCATCTAATTATATCTTGGGGTGATTTTACAATCAAAATCCTGAAAATTGGACAAAAACTCTACACTAATGTAATTGACCTCATATGTTGTCAGTTCTCAAACTCCTTTGTTGCATTTTTTCTTACTTTTTAGCTATTCAATGTAAAAAAAACAATCCAGGTCATATTCTTCTTCTGCTGATATCAGTAAAACACAGATGATATTAGTATTTCTATGTTTGGTTTCCATAGACAGATGCCCTGTCCTCGCTACGCAAGTCTCGGCAGCTGTACATACAGCGCTGTGAGGAGTTGGAGAAAGCAAAACAGCTAAGTGCCAAGGTAGAGGAAGAGCAAACCATGACCACCCAACCTGGGAGTGCCCACAAACAGCTCGAGAGGCGAAGGAGGTTCAGAGAAGAGGCACAAACAAAGGTGAGATGGAGAGGATTCACTAAATCTAAAATGTAACGCTGGAATTACGGTGACTCCCAAGAGTTAATGGTGGATATGTTCAGAAAATGTACAATTTGCTAAGCATCTCCCAGCAAAGTGCATTGGGAATTTTTCATGCATTCCATGTACTCATTAGTGTCCGAGTTAACGAAGGATCCCACTGAGCTTCATGATTAGGAATGGCTGAGTTGGCCAAAAGATTTCCGCAGAAGTTCAGTTATCATCTGTGATCCTTGGAGTCTCCTTGTCTTGGTTCATGTGCAGTCCTTGACATGATGATATTAAATGTAATAAAGCACTTAGAGTTATACCAATGGAGCCCTCCCAAAAGTTGTGGTTTTTTTCTAGACTCTCTTAGCATTAGAGTATAGCGTTTTCTTATATTTGTTTGGGTTCTTGATTGGCTGCCCATTTCTTTAACAGTTTTACAGCTTGTACAAAATGGGTTCCTTGTATAGTTGGGTGAGCCAGCGTGGACTGTAACCAAATGTCTGGCTACCAATTAGTGGAGGAGTGCAAGATGAAGCCAAGCTCAAACACCTTCCTACACTGTTTTGTCTGCAAAACAAAACTAGTAAAAATAAACAATGCAATAAAATGTAAAACAAATAATTATATAGAGCTGAGTGATATCACCTTGACATCATAATGGGTACTATCTGATGACGAGAAAGGTCTGTGAGGTCTATAAAAAATCCCAGTCGACCTCAATCTCCAGTCGACCTCAAACAATATATACAGAAAAATGGAAAATATATATTTTTTTAGCAGCGGCACTTAACGTATGGAAGAAACTGCAAAAACTACTATATTTTTTTTAATGTTGCTTTGTTTATTTGTAAGGTATTATTCATACTGGCTGCTGCTGAATCAAACATTTTTATCACAAAAGAGCCTTATCTGTCCTTGTATAATAATGTATAATTTGTGCCGGCAAGTTCTGGTCATGATAGAGTTATGGTAGGGTGGCTACATACTGATTTTCAACAATAAAAAAATATGACACCCTGCATAATGCATATCTTATGTACCTAAATAAAACAAAATGCTTACCATCAAAGCTTTTATAATCACGCAATTTAAGTACCTATAGCGTTGTTCCTTTTCTTTGTTAATCAGCATTTTCGAGGTATTTGGTTTAAAAGTATGGGATTTGTGATATGAGTTAAAAGCTTATACAAATAAGTATTAACGTCTTGTGTGATGCAGACTTCCCTCTCTTCGCTGACCATAGCAGCTGCCTCGTTAGCGCAGTAGGTAGCGCGTCAGTCTCATAATCTGAAGGTCGTGAGTTCGATCCTCACACGGGGCACTTGTTTTTTTGTTTTGTTTTTTTTTTTAAGTAGAGCACAAAGGGCTAGATACTTTTTTAAATGTAAAATTTGTGAAAGTGACAGATCTGCTTCAGGGCTGCTAGGTGGTCATCCTTAAAGATCAAAGCAGTTTGTGTGTTAAGGTAGGGGGTGGAATCATTTTTGGACAGAGCAAAGTATACCAACTGACCCCTTTGTTTATTTAGGCTCTGGAAGCTGAGGCTGCATACCGTTCTTGCGTATCAGAGGCTAACTTGCGATGTCAGCAGCAGGAGATGGTCAGGATGAGAATCATATCACATATCCGAAAACTGATTCACCAGGGAGACCAGGTGCTAAAGGAGGTTAGTAGGAAACTGAGCTGGGGAAAGATTCAGATGGGACTATCATAGGAAATTCACTCTACATTTAGCACTGCTTTTCCTGAGGAGTCGAGTTGCATTTGGTGATGCCCTGTTCGTCTTCACTCACAGACCCCTTGTGAACAGACCCGATAGATTTTCTAGAATTCTAAAAAACCTTTGGTCTTACCTTAAATTGGGGCAAGGCTATTTTGTCATTAAAATCAAGGGCAAACCAAAACTGAAGACGGGCCAAGGCGTGCATATCTGCTTTGGTAGAATAGGGGGAAAAGCAGAGGAGGAAGAAATGAAAAATAGAGCATGTGCAACAATTTAGTATAATACGCTGTTACCCGCTGAAAATGAATACCAGTGGGCATCTTACATCAAGCTGCTGTTGGAGTGCTCCTTTAAGACGTCTACATGGCTTCCTAGAAAGCTCTCCCTAAATTATAAAAGATTCAGCCAGCGTCAGCATTCCTAGCGTGGAATTCTGTTGTAAATCAGACCATGTATCATGACTAACATTTTTTCTTTACCAATTGCATGTATTAAGACAAACTGAACAAAATATTCCATTTTGTATAACATTCTCTGGTTCAAGACAGATGTCATGGTTGTGATATGATTAACCTACTAATGCTCGCCTTGGAAAAATTGATCCGGTTTGATGTTGCAGTACATTGGCGTGCACAACCAAGTCAATCAATATGGAGAAATGCCACCTAGTCGAGTGGTGACCGGCTCCAAGTGTGTAATGTCTTGAGTTCTGCTCCACTGCAGGTAACATTAAACCTCCTGAGAATGAAAAGGACTCAGTGCGAGTCTTTCCCCTCTGGATACGAGAACCTACTGGAAACGTGTGACCCTTACGAGGCTGGAGACCGATACTTGCAGTTTATCTTAACCTTGCCAAAGAAGCACACAGAGACTGAAAAATACATTTTCCAGGAGTATGTTCCCACAGGACAGAGGTAACAAATCAAGAGAATAGATAAATCTATAGCTAGGTAAATCCTCCCAAATCATTTTAGTTCATATAACCTGGCACTGTTCACCCTAAAAAGGGGCTAAATCGGTCCTGCATAATGCATTATTAAGTATATAAATTCTATCTGACAGATTTAACTTTGTAACATGCAGGCCCACTCAACCCTTTATAACACATAGTCAAGTCCACAATTTGCTTGTTTTTTCTTCGAGCCATGGTTATCGTACAGTTTATGATTGTCTCTTAGGTCATCACCTGGTGGTCGACGCAAGAATGCAGTTCAGCTTGTCAGAGTCTCTTCTTCACTGTCTGATCTGCATCTGAAGCCAGAAGACCAAGCAGCAAAGCTGTCTCCTGGTGAGTTTACAGATAAGGATGTGGAATATTTCCTTGAGTAGACAGACAGCAGAAATGTAAATTCTGTCGGTGCCAGTTGGATACGTACCACATCACAAATCATTGCTCACCCTTTTGATATTTAAAGGCCTAAAACTTTGCGTGTAATGATTGTGGGGCGACCACACATCAAATGAGAGTTGAGTTGATGGATCCAAGGTTCAGCACATGCTAGAGTAGATAAACACACCTATGGGACACAAAACTGTAATGCTAGTGTTATGTTAGTTGTCAGACGTTAACAGCCCTTCACCACATTTACCCCAAAATGACTGTAATTAATGTAAGGATGGGAGCCCTACAAAGTAGCCAATATTATAATAAAGGAATTTATAGACAGGTGTAAGAATTTGGACAAGCTCCTCATTTATCTCCACCTGCCGTCCCTTTACATGTACAAATAGTGTTGATTTCCCACTAGTTAGGCAAATGAATCACTCGTAATCATTCTTAGTTACACTAAAACAAAATCGGTGTTGTTCACCTGAATGCATGCCCACCACTGCCTTCAACTATTCACTCACCATTCAAATGCCCCAGAGGGCTCCGCTTTTAAAGGTATTTCAAAGGCAGTTTAGTGACAGTTGACTGTGATTGCACCTTATCAGCAGTCTAAATGGCCACCTGGAGACGCCTCCTATTTATTCTGTCTATCCTTTGCTAACCTTTATAGTCTCAATCTATCCCTTGCTAACCTCTATCGGCTGAACTCACCAGCAACCAGGTTTCTGCAAATCTTATCACTTTAGTTATGCAGTAAAAGGGGCCCTCAACCCATAGTCTTTTCTATCCTCAGACTCACTGTTGTTCAAGTTACTCGGCATGTGTGAAACTCAACAAGATCATCTGGGCCATAGCTCAACAACCACTAAAGAATTACATTTCTAAGCTATTAAAGATATGGATCAGCATTTAAATCAGTGTCCTATTCTGCTATTCTCCCTTTTAGGTGAAAGAGGATCTTGGGGAAACAAGTACTTCAATAGCGACTCTGACACTATGGGTGGTGGCAGTGAGGTCAGGACTCAGGAATCTCCATCAGACAGCCCAGGTAGATGGTTTCATCGGTTTCATAACACCATGCAATGGCTTGATCTGTTACTCTTTCACTCAATAATGACCGGTGACTACGTTACACTTTAGAAAGCTATCAATCACATGTGCTTCTTTAAAAAAAAAATTGTTCTTAAAAGCCTATCTTTGAGTGATGTTGTAGGCTTGAGGATGAACGTAAACGGTTTGCACTAATCAGCGGTGCCCTGACACCTTCAATGGTTAACGTTATCTTGCATTGGTCATTACTAGAGAATGCATCCTAATTTTTCTTTCGTGCTGTGTATTTTAGGTCATGATGCCAGAAAAGTAATTAAGGCTTCATCCACAGGTACTGTGTCCTCTGATGATCTGGACGAGAGAGATTCCAACCAGACAGATGATGTCGGTGAGTGATGAGCACCCCCCCCCAGTACTACTTGACATGGATCTTGTGTGCAAAGACAGTCTAATACTTTTTTACATGCCTATGGGTTTGCAGACTCCACAGATGCTACATCTGAGAATGGCGTGCCACCTCAGAGCCCAGACAAAGCAGCATATTTGTCTCCAGCTGCTCAAAGTCATCGTCTTCGGCGTACAAGGGTTCCTTCTAAATGCAAGGAGTGTGAAGGCTTCATGGTATCTGGTGTGGAGTGTGAAGAGGTGAGAGACTGTTTTTGTCACCTTATCGGGGAAATAAATTATTCTTCTAAGTGTTACAATTAGCCTATGTCAATATTCAATATTAGTCAAGAGGACACTGCCTATAAGCTGTCGTGTTGAGAGGGCATGGATCGACTTGCTGGAACCCTATGACAGTGTTTGCTTGCTGTTTCCTTTCTGCAGTGTTACTTGACCTGTCACAGGAAGTGCCTTGAGAGCCTGATAATCAAGTGTGGTCATAAGAAACTTCCATCCAAAGTACCGCTATTTGGCATCGACTTTTCTCAATTCCCAAGATATTTTCCTGAAGAGGTCCCGTTCATAATTGTTAAGTGTACTTCAGAGATTGAGCTACGGGCCTTGGGAAAGCAGGTACCACATCCTTTAGCATGATGAACCATCCGAAATCTCAACGTTCAGTCTCTAGTATTCCATGATTGTTCTTTTTCCTCATTCAAAGTTTTTCCTCATTCAAACTTAAACAATAATTTTCTCTCCCTGTGTCGCATTTTTCCTCTCTTTCAGTTTTTATAATGGATATCTATACGGTCTACCAGTGTCTCTCTCAGAACACTCTCTCTATCATTTCTTTCCAGGGGCTTTACCGTGTAAGCGGGGCCAAGGCCCGCGTGGAGAAACTTTTGCTGGCATTTGAGAATGGTCGAGACCTGGTGGATCTTTCAGGACATTCGCCACATGATATCACCAGTTCCCTCAAACAATTTCTTAAACAGGTACAATACACCCCAATAGAAAACTACAGTGCAGTCCTGGTGTACACACTCTATCAAAGTCAATTAATTGTTATAGAATCACAGGGTATTCATCATTTTAGTTTTCTAACTTAAAGAGTGTTACTGGGAAGCAATAACTTGATTAATACACGAATATAATTTGTATATATTGCATATACCTATATACAAGTTACTTAAAAGTTCTAAAATGAGTGCCTTAGATCTACAGCAGAAGGCCAGTTTCATCCACCTTTAAGGTCCAAGCCAACATTCCAGAGTATATTTACCCAAAGCACTGTATTATTAGGGCACACTGAAATGAGTTGCTATGCCTTTAAGAGGAATTAACATCACTCACTCTCTCACTCAGCTCCCTGATTCAGTGGTACCTTATCAACTCTACAAGGAGTTTATAGAGTTTTCACGAGAGTTCCAAGACGACAAAAAAGGGACTGAAGAAAGCCATGATCATATACAGCGCATGAAGGACATTCTCTGCCGCCTCCCAGCCACTAACTATAACACACTTCGCCATCTTACAGCTCACCTGTACAGGTGGGTTACAGTCAGTACATGTTTTTTGTTTTATTTGTATGTATTTTAAAGCATTACAGGGGATCTTCCGCTATTTGAACCTATAGTATCTGGATACAAGGCACACCTCTAACATCCTAGATAAGAATAAGATCCCCTTTCCTAGGAGATGCATGATGATTTTAACAATGTTTCTGTAGCACTAATTGGGTCTCCATGCTCCATGCTTAGAATATACACTAGAAAACAAGAGTTCTAGGGTCTGCACCTCTTTACCTATTGTATGACGTTGTATGACTTGCAGTGTAGAACAATATATCATATGCAGTTTACATTATATTAGTTGGCTGTAATCGTCATCATCTCAACATTCTGCCTTTACTGTACCTTCCAGGGTTTCCCAGAGATATGACGAGAACATGATGAACCCTAATAATCTGGGGATTATATTTGGCCCAACACTGATTCGTCCATCTCCTGGGCAAGATGTGACCATGACCTGTCTAATAGATTCTGGCTACCAGGCTCAGGCTGTGGAGTTCCTCATAAAGAACTATGAGAAAATCTTTGGGATGGATGACCTTCCTTCATGCAGACACCAACAGTCAGGCGAGGAGCAGCCCGAGGCAGAAATTAGTGGATCAGAAGCAGCACATGCATCGCTTGTTAGTGAGGTATGACTGTACCTGGGAACTTTTAAAATGAACTGAGACTATTTAAACATTAACCCTTTAGTAGTCACAGTAATACAGTGATTCTATGGAAGTGAGTAGCTAATAGTGACATCCAATGGTTCTGTTAAAGCTCTTCATGAAAACCATGACTTGTCAGGAGACAAAGATATTCTGAATTGGGTCACTGTGTTGAAGGAAGTATGCAAGTATGATTTCAAGTATGATTTCAAGTGTTGTTTCAGTAAAAATAGCAAGAGTTGGGATGCTCAGATATCGATATTCCAGAGAGGAGTCAGCTCCAGACTGTATGCTTCTATACCATCAGAAGCACATAAGTTACTGCTCTTTACTAATGTACCACCATAGATTTTGTGCCAGAAGATCCTCAATCTGCATAAACAACAAAAACCCTAACCTGCTGATATTTGATTCAAAATACAGTATGTAGAACATTACTAAATACAAACATTCTAACATCCTATTATGTATGTGTTCTGTTTCAAAGCCGTGTATGAAGGAAGGTCACCCATCTGCTGTGAGTTCAGGTAAAGTTAACCATTTTCTTCCTTACATGCTTGTCCCATATACTAAAATATGTATTGATGGCTTAAAAAAAACTTTAGAATTGACTTTTTACACATAATCCCTAAGAATCAACTTTACTAGCATGATTTAATGGAAATTTCTTACTCTGATTCTAGAAACTGATGGAAGGGATCACGATGGATTAAATCAGTTGGTGCAAGAGGAACCAGGGTTTAAAAATGAAATGTATTCCAGAGATCACTTTAGCCGTTTGCCGGTTAGAAGTGGACGGGCAGAACAACGCAGCAGTCAAGAACTAAGATCAGATGAGATCATTGATGAATAGCCATTGACAATAAGGAGAGATGATGAGCGGTATCTCCTCTAAACGCATCACTGTGATGGGTACAGGCAACAGACATCAAACGGTATAGAAGAAAAGAGTCTAGGAGATGGGGCAACGGTAAAATGGATGCTTAGGTTTTTCAGTACAGTTGTATATATGAGTAATGCCTTATGCGGCATGATGGTGAGATAGAGGAAGAAGACAAGGAATAGGCTCCAGTATAGATGAAGGGCTATGAGGAGGATGCAAATCTACAACAAAAAGATGAAGCCCATGAATAAGACTACATGGGGACCTTTTATGAAACCCAATTAATATAAGAAATAATGGACTAAAAGACTCATAGCGCATGCTCTCCTCGACTGGAGCTCTTAAGGTTTGTATGCCTACTGCACTTATTGTAACTTTCTGTATATATTTTCCTCTTTATAAAGCAGTGGATAATATGTTTGGCACTTATTGTCAATTAAAATACATTTAACCTGAATTTTGTGTCTCAAGTTTTTTTCTTACATTTCCCGGGTACTAGAAATGGGTGAACTGGCCTCTGGAGCAAGTCTGAGCAAGTCTTCTGGAGATATACTCCTGGAGTTACACCCCTCGTATGGCATGTGGGCACATGAGCTCAACCATGCAATAATATATAGGCCGGTGCTCACATAATTCCAGTTTTGCTTTTCATTCCCAGTCCAGCCCTGCTTAACAAAGATTTTTCAGGGCCCTCTCAGCCCTTCACACAGGAGAAGCTCACCAGAGTTGGCCCTTCCTAATGCATAGTGAAGTTGGCGAGCTGAAGAAATGCCTTCCTGTAAACGTCCTGTTTAGTAAATACACCTCATAGCCTTGACTTGCAGGCGCAGAAGCACAATGCGTACTATGACTTTGAACATTATGTTCAGTAGACACTAGAGGTCCCCACGTACCTAGACGTCCCTTGTGGAGCTTGTATACTATCCACTCTAATTGACAGAGATGACCTGCAAACAACTACCGGTATTAATTACTTTCAGTCTTCTTTGCTGTACTGAGCTTTGGGACTGGAAGGTTCATGTTTTGCACTCTAATTTATTTTTAAGTCAGAGTAAAACGCCAATGGTGGTAAAGTTTAGCAAAATAGCGATCGCTCCCCTTCTTACAAAATACTAGGCATTCTTACCGGGTTCCTTGTTGCCAAAGGATGGGTCAATCCTGGGTTCTTTATATCAGCCCATTCACAGCATTGCAGATGCAATTAGATTAAATTAATCTGCAAACATAAAGAGTTCCAAGCATTCTAATCTCGTGAAAACAAATTAGTTAATTTCCGTAACTAATTCCTTATACAGTGTGTTGCTTTAACACCAAGTTTACTTATAAAAAAATACGATGATCGTTCCATCTAGCTTTCTATAGAAACATGGAATCTGACAGCGAATCAGACCCATTCGGCCCATCTAGTCGGCCCGTTTTTCCTGATGTAGAGACTCTACTTTAATCGGTCACTGGTCTTGTCTTATATTAAGGATAGCTTTATGCCTATCCCATTCATGTTTAAATTCCCTCAGTATATTAACCTCTAACACTTCTATCTACCTCTTGATAAAGTAAAACATCTAAACCTCTGACCCTCAGAGGCTATCTACCCTGTGGCCGATGATTACAACTATTAGTTGAGTGCTAAATATAGAGCCTTAAATGCTCTTTTCCAAATAACCAGATTCATATGTTTTGTTCATCTAGGTGTGTTTTGTCGCTGTGTGTATTTATCCTGCAACCCAGCCAATGCTGTTCGATGGCAAAACATAAAACAGCGATAAATAAATGTAATAATAGAAAAAAACAACTTAAATGAAAACACAATTGAGCTAAATTTATCGAAGGACCAATCTAGCCCTATTTTCGTGTGAAATTAAAATTTAAATAAATTTTGCATGAAATTGTGTAACTTACCTTAATATTTTTGGGTTGGTGGCCAGCAAAGTGTTTTTATTTTTGTTTTGTCATCACACTGATGTCTCCATGCCATCAGCCACTCGGAGCCAATCTGATTCCATATCAGTCTTAAACGGGTTAAAAAATACTTATTCCAGCAACAATAAAGTCTATTGATTACATACCCTTGGACCTTAATCAAAATATCGAAACGTCGATGGACTTTGCAGACTTTGAAATTTTTTTTATTAAGACATGTGACTGCTCCATAATATTACTGTCCTTCTTGCGTGTATCCATTTAATTATTATTTCTGGATTACTGTAATTTATGAGCACAAAATGGCATTTAAATGATATATTGCGTCATTAAAAAGGACAGTAAATTAGTCTTCTCCGATACTGCAACACAATGTTGGGCTCTAATATACAATTCTAATTTGAAAGATTTCTTTCAGAAATCTTTTCTCACTATCTACCCTCTCCCTACCTGTGGTGGGAGCGTGAGGCCTCTGTGGTGCGTGTGGTTTCACTGCTGAGCGCTGGCATATGACAGATGCCTCGCGTTCCCACCATTGCAGACCCCTTGGTCCCCCCTGACTGTCAGAACTCCAGGGCCCAGTCGTGACCCCTGCGGCCTTGGATGTTCCGCCACTGCCTGCAGTCCTGTTTGCTGAGTTTACATGTTATTTCTAGTTGATTTATACCTGTGATGCTATGTTTCCATGCATTATTATTCTATACCTGCAAATACAGGATTTGTATGTCTGCTTCAGCGTGGCAAATATTTTTTTAGTGCGGGAGCGAAGGGAGTGATTGCATGCAAGGGAGCGTGGAGCGGGGCCCTATGTTTTCAAAAAATATATATATTGACAACAGGGTCTAATATATATATATATATATATATATATATATATATATATATATTGGAAGGAGGGTGTAATATTTATATATATCGGCAGCATAAGCACCAGTTCGCCGATTCTCCTGGTCAAGACCCTAATCCTCCGGGTCGTGGGAGCAGGGTCTTGACACGCCCCACTCCCCACCCATTTTCCCTTTAAAAGGTTCGACTCCTGCGCGACTCGTGTTGCTTGCCGTGATCATATAGTGGTTAGTACTCTGCGTTGTGGCCGCAGCAATCCCGGTTCGAATCCGGGTCACGGCACTCTACTGGATTGCTAGAGTCTTTTCAAACTCCTGTCCAGAATTCCTTGTTACGGATATGTTCTCCCTACACCTGTTCATTAGAGGCTGCCAGTGTTCAAGTCCATCTTTCATTCGCTTTGGAAGAAAGAGTCTGACACAAATGGAAGAAATTGGTAGGTGTGCATGGTTTCCCTCGTGTTAAAATCATCTTTTTGTAGGCGGTGTTTGCTAACTCTCATTAGGGACTGTAAAGGAAACACTCGTTGTGAGACATAAGTAGTATATTTGACAGGAAATGTATGAATGAACATTTTACCCCCAAGGCAGTCCATAAACCCCAAAGCACCCCACAGGCAAATTGGACACATGTAGAAGTAAATAAATAAAGGCTCCAGGCACTCAAGGGTTCCAGCTCAGGCAGATTTATTAAAGGAAGGCAGCAACAACATTTCAACCTCACAATGAGCTATTTATCAACTACTGGGTAGCTGGCCCTTCCTGGCACACTTAAGCCAGGAAGGCTTGGGGTGTGTGTGCAGATTCCTCATTCTGGTGACCCCCTGCAGAAGTAAGGCACTCAAGCCAGTAGAAAAAAAAAACCCCATACACAAGGCAAGTAAAGCAGAGATCAAAAGATATCATCCCCAAGGCTGAGAGCAAGAGATGGTGCACATCATACAATACATCACTGCAATTTGAAAGAAGTTTGTCAGTAGCACAGGCCCAATCAGAGTCTGAGTAGGACAGAGTCTGAGCAGGATGGACACACGCCCCCCGGCAGTAGTAAGGTACTCAGGTCTGCATAAAAAATAAAAGGTGGTAGTAAAGAATGGAGTGGGGAATGTGAGTCTTAGGACATGTATGTCGCTTGAGCAGTGGCAGGCCAGCAAGACCTAAAAGGGGGAAGAGGTGTTCGGAAGCCCGGGGCCACTCGTCCGACCAGAAAAAAAAATTACTACATAACTATATATACATACAAAGAAATAAACAATGACAAACAAACTGATAATAATGAAGAACTCAGGCATGAGTAAAACAGTAGCGCTCAGTAACGAGAGCAAAAGACAAAGCATATGTCCCTCCGCAAGTGAGCAGGGAGCTAACAACCCAGAGAAACATCCACAAAAAGCAAGTGTCCATCCTATCCAGAGAGTGTCCCGCATATAGCACTCTCAGAAAACATAGGACAGAGAAAAAAGAAAAAAAGAAAAACCACCCAAAGCATACATCCGTCCGCAGGTGACCAGGAAGCGATAACAATCCGGAGACATGTCCACAAAAAGCAAGTGTCCATCCAATCCAGGGAATGTCACGCGTGTAGAGCTCTCTGAGAACAGAGGGCACAGCACGCAAAAAAAAAAATATATATATAAAACAAATAACACAGCACAGGCTAGGTAGGTGCGATCGAGCCCGGAGGCGACCCCCAAGTACTCACTGCACCCCACCATGACCGCTACTCTTTAATATCCCCGGTACGTGCAAATAGAGGGGGGTCTTGGTCAATGTCAGGCAGATTGGAAATACGGCCAGGTCAGGAGATTCGTCAAGGACGCCATGGTAGAGGAGGCCGGGAGGCAGATCAACAGGTTCCAGGCCCAACAGGGCCAAATCGGCTATGCCAACATCCTGTAGCCCCAGCACTCCTGGTGGTTGCGCAGGGTAATAGATGAATTATTATGCCGGATCGCCAAGGCGAATGGGTGGGAACCAATGATATGGGATCCGGAGCCTCTGCAACTCAGATGTTAGCGGTCGCAGGGCTCGCCTCGCTTGTAGAGTGAGATCCGATAAATCGTGGTAAAAGGCGATGGAATGACCCCGTAGAGGCCACGTGCCAACTTCACGCGCACGGGCCATGATGGCTTCCTTCAGCTTAAGGTCAGCAAAGTGACAAACAATGTCCCTCGGGGGGCTCGAGGTGGTACATTTGGGCTGTAGAGCCCGGTGCACTCTGTCCACGGCGACGCTGGCATTGATCGGCCTGCCCATTAGGTCAGAGAGTAGCAAGGTGAGGAGAATTGGGAGATCCTCAGAGGTCTCAGCCTCGGGGACCCCTTGGATCCGGATGTTCCTGCGGTGCGGCCCCGGTTGTCCAGGTCCTCAATCCTGCGCCTAACGTGCCCCAGGCAGTGGAGATGGTGGCCAGCAGAATTCTGGGCAGGCTGTTGCTGTACAGCCGAGGTGTGGTCCAGGGCAACAACCCTGCGCTTCAACGGCATCAGGATGACACCTCATCCCTAACCACCTGCTTAAGCTCCAGGATCAGAGTGGAGAAATCATTTCTCCATGGAGCTCATGAGAACAATTGCAACACCTCCGGGGCAAGGGGCTGCTGTGGGGGGAAATGCTCTGGTGCGTTATTTTCCAAGGAGGACAAGCTGGCGGGGGATCATCCGAGGCCTGGGAGACAAGGTCGTAAAATACTCCCAGAATACTACTGGAAGCAGTGCGGGAGCGATTGCTCAGGGTAGGGGGCTCCGCTGACAATTTCTTGCTGCGTCCTATTGCCGGGGTTGTCGTATTTTGCTAATATTAGAGGGGAGCGGCGGTGGAGCGGGAAGGTTAAGCGGCCTTCTTTCTCGGCGGCTGGACGTGCCCCCCTTCTGTAGTTTATTTAGTGTTCTGCATTGGGCCCATACCAACCACAGGTCACAGAAATTTGTTTCAGAGAAAAAGAAAATGTTACTTTGGAAAATGTATTTCTTAATCTGATACTACTAATAAAAATGGTGCAGGTTCCTTTTTAACAATATGGATGATACATTTCCTTTTTTAATCTACAACTTCCATTCAGTATTTTTAATCATTGGATTGTGAAATGTAGGATTTGTGTAAAAATGGCAGATTCAATCTAATAAATAAAAATGAAATTGGCATAAGATTTAAAAAAAAAAGAGAAAACAAGATATAATTGTTTTGCAACAGACGCAGCTATGGAACCAAACAAGGGTCATCAGTAACCGGGCCTAATGCTACACCTATACATCAGCCTAGATGAAGAAATGTAAGGTTCAGACCCAAGCATCCAGCAGGCACCCAAATAGTGATCTATGGGCTGCAACTCTTAAAGGGCCAGGGCCCATTTTAAGTGTTCTATCCCTGATATTATTACATTGGTACCCTGAGTTGTCTTGACTGACGCTCTGTAAGGCAATGCGGATCACAAGAACAGAACGTTTTAGATCGCTTCTCCCTGTAGCAGACATACAATTGCTTATTTTAATCTGTAAATATCATTACATTGTTTCATTCAATATACTGAAATCTACTTCACGATAGGAAAATGGGCTGATTAAGTAAACAAATGAGTTCTAGTACTGTGAAATATTCCACTGCTATTACTCCATAAACAATTTGCCGTAAGAAAATAGTTCATCCAGTTTTAGATTATAATAACTCCTACCCAAATATCTGGGGATACCCCAGGGTGCAAAAGTGGGGAAATGAGTGGACTGAGATCAAAGATTTTTAACTACCTTTTTCCCTCTTTTTTTTCCCTTGGTGTTTTCCTCACATTTCTTCATTCACATTTCTTCATACCATCAACCATCCCTGGGGTGGGCAGAATTTACACCATGATCTTTCCTGGGGCAAGCCTAGGGCAGTACTCTGGGCCCAAAAGGCTACTATTTGTATCAGTGCTTTTATTCGTGGTAGCGTGCAGCGTGCTTATATGCTCTTTCTTATTTAAATGTTAAAATTATATTTATTTATTTATTTATTTATACTATAATGGTAGTTAGCAATGCATTATGCATTGCTAACTACCATTATATTATTATAAATATATTATTATTATTATAGTTAATTAATGGTAATTAAAAGTCTTGTAATAACTTGCTTATGTTATTTTTCCTTTATGTCTTTATTATTAATAAAAATAAACATTTATGTTAAATTTATAAATTGTATTACATATATATTTGTTTTTAATATAATGGTAATTAGTATATTAGGTAATTAACGTGTGCACTGGTGCCTTTTTTAGATTATTTTTTTTTGCCATCCTGCCCCCCTAGATATGCCTTATACCCCCAGATATGTCTCTTGACCCCCTATATGCCACTCTGCCTCCCTGATATTCCTTTAACCCCCTATATGCCACTCTGCCTCCCTGATATTCCCTTTAACCCCCTATAGGCCACTCTGCCTCCCTGATATTCCTTTTAACCCCCTATATGCCACTCTGCCTCCCAGATATGCCTTATGCCCCCTATATGCCACTCTGTGAATGAATTATGTGAATTGTTTGTATCAGATGTATAATTGTGGAAACAAGCAGGGTGTTTGAGCCTTGGGACCAAGATGGCACAGGCAGTGTTTGCGTGTATCAGATGTATAATTGTGGAAACAAGCAGGGTGTTTGAGCCTTGGGACCAAGATGGCACAGGCAGGATTATGGGACAAAGATGGCACAGGCCGGGCTGTTTGGGGACAAAGTTGACTCGTGTTGTGCTGTTTGGGGACACATATGGCATATATTTATAATTTGGGTGCTGATCCGGTTCTATGTGGGCGCATCCCTGCGCAGGGGTGCCTCCTATAATCGGGCCAATACGGTATTTGTTCCTGTACTCAATGCTGGTAACTAAATTGCATATTAACAAGAGAAATTGTAGTGGCAGATTTAATGTACATCGCACCTTGTTTTAGTCATTTGTAGTATTCCATCTTCACTGAGGGACTGTAGCCTGTTCTGGAGCAGTACAGATTATGTTAACGTTACGTTAAGAGAATAAAGTGTGGGGAAAAAATCCTTTCTGTCATGTAGGTGTTCCACTAAGCACTAAAATATATTTCAGTGTGGCTAGCGGAGGAAGTATGCACTAGAGCTGCCATTTTAAACACTGCACCTATAAATTCTACACGATCTAGGTAAGGCTGACAAGTCATACACTCAATATGAGTCTAGGGCCTGAGCTTTACAAACTGCTTGACAATATGTGTGTAATTCACAGTTGTAGGATTTTAATGACTAAGGTAGCAAATGTGGTGGTTTAACCCTTTCAAGATCGGGACGTACCTGGTACTTCCGGGTCACGGGTCACCGGCAGACCGGGGCGTACCAGGTACGTCACAGCCTTTACGCGATCCAGCGTCGCTTTGAACGCTGGGATCGCGAGGGGCGGCTGCTACTGACCGCTGGGTGTTCCCAGCGATCAGTAGCAGCCACCCCCCCTCAATTCCGTGCACGTGATCGCTTTTCAGCGAATCACGATCACGGAATTTAAATATTTAAAAACATACTGCGGTCTTCAAGTGAAGACGCAGTATGTAATCGCCGGTCCGGAAGGGTTTAAAATAAATAAATAAAATAAAATAAAATAAATAAATAAATAAATAAAAAGGGGAATACAGTCACAGTAATGGGATTGTCAGTTGATTGTTACTGTCTGTTGAAATTGTTTCTGGAAGTATTCCATTACTTTTCCCTGGGGAGTGTTTGTCAGTTAGGGGCGGGGCCAAACTGCTCAGGTATAGCCTATATTTCAGTGGCAAAGCAGCAGCAGTTATTTGTCCCTTATTAAAAGAAATCTTTCTTCCCTTATCAGGTGCGTAAAACACCCCAATGGAAAAGGGGAAACGTTACTGAAATGTTATAGTATTAATATAAGATTGTATGGTTTTGTTCTACAAAATGGTGGATGTAATGTGATCCCACAAAATGGTGGATGCTAAGTTATTAATGTCGATTGTGTTTAAAAGGTTTTGTCATTTATGTTTTTCTTTTATATATGTTAAGCAATTCATGTGGCAATATATGTGGCAAAGCAGTTTTTTTGTCCCTTATTAACCCCTTCCGGACCGGCATTTGCAAACTGCGTCTTCCCTTGAAGAACGCAGGTTTTTTTTAAATATTTAAATTCCGTGCTCGTGATTTGCTGCAAAGCGATCACGTGCACGGAATTGAGGGGGGGTGGCTGCTACTGATCGCTGGGGACACCCAACGGTCAGTAGCAGCCGCCCCTCGTGATCCCAGCGTTCAAAGCGACGCTGGATCGCGTATCAGTGATGACGTACCTGGTACTTCCCGGTCTTGAAGGGGTTAAAAAACCTTTATTCCCTCATCAGCTGGTGAGAGCATTACGTAAACTGAATTTTACATGCAAGTAAAGTATAAATAGTAGATATGTGAAAATGTAAATGGTTGGGACACACTTTTTGGCCTATTCGTATTCAGACAACAAATTCCTTTTCCTGCCCATTCATTTCAGACGAAAATTGGGAGTCATTATAAATTCAGGAACGAAATTCGTTGTCCGATGCCCACACTCACTCAGTCACTCACTCTCTAACACTCTCCCAGACTCTCACTCACTCTAACACACTCTGCCAACCATTTCCGGGCTCCTCATCTTCTTGTACTCCTTCCTACTATCTTCTATCTTATCCTGTCCCCCCAGCCTTTCTGGGAGGTTATGCCCACAGGGATGCGTACAAAGAAAGAAGAGAGAACAAGAAGATGAAGATCAAGAAAGTGTGAGATGCGGAAGCGGAGCTGCGAGACACTGAGGTAGGGAGACAGTTAGAGAGCGTGAGAGAGCGGGAACGAAAGAGACGATTTTGGATGAAAATTCGTAACCTTTTTGCTTCGTTTTCAGCCGTTTCATGGGGGTCTGACAGTGACGCCCACTGGCTGGTATAGTCAACAAACAGTTTCTGAGTAAAACACTACTTGATTCACTAAATGAAGAGTACCTGTGATGCTAACACTGGTTGCTTCACTGATGCCCATACTGTCCTCTCCCTCTTAGGGGCAATAGGCTTCATGTTAGGCCAGGGTTAGCTGCATCAAGGTTAGCAGCAACCCAAAAATCTTAAACCAACTCTTAGACAAGTTAGACAAGTATATAAAGCAATCTGGCAGATTGGGGCCAAAATGCCATATAAGACAATACAGGGGCCATGCTGGATTTATTTAGGGCCAAAGGACTGCAGGTGAACATTTTTCCATTATAGCATGTGCTCAATATCTCATAATACAATAACTAGAAACAATAGAATTGTATATTCTGACTTAAATAACTAAACCTGATCAGTAAGATAGGACATTGTGCTTGGGATGGGAACGGGTCTTGCTTTGTGTTTGAAGTCAACGTGTTCCATGCCGGGCTGCATCTGTAAAAAAGAGGTGGTAATTCGCAGCAGATTGTTAACTTTCACGACAGGATACCGAATAGCTACATCATGTAATGACCCCTTTAAGTATTACCACATGTTCTGCTGTTTGTTCATACCCTGCTCATATTACCACTTAGACTTAAAGCAAATTATGTTCTTTCAGATAGAGGGATAGGAGGAAATTTTGTTGAAGTTAAAACAATATAGTAATGACCTCTTTCTTACTCTTCTGCTAAATCCTCTCTGTTCTTGAATACTTCCTCTAATACCTCAAATAATTAGGAGGACCGTTACCTTTTTGGGAACCAGATTCTTCTGTACCCTTTTCCTCTCCTGATGACCCTCTTTTCTAGATATGCAGGATGTGTGGTGGGTATCACAGTGTTCTACTGCTTTGGAAGTCACGGGTAGTGTGAATATATGCAGAAAATGTGCTTGTAAATTCAATCACGTAAATAAAATAAAGTAGTTCATCCCAAAGCCTTACTCATTGATGAAAACCGGTATCAACAGGTCACAAAGTCACATCTTATGTCACATCATATTTTCATTTTTATTCACCACTACATTACTAAGTCACAACTATTGATAACAACGGAACCACATGTCATTCTCCGCATTTATCAAGGTTTTATGTTTTTTAAGAGATTGCATAGTAACTAGAACGTTCCTACTTGGAAGTGTCTGTAAATCATTTGAGTACCAGAAGGATGAATTATGTATTGACTTTGGCAAGCAAAGTGTTAATTCATCAACTCTGCTATGTCACTTGGGTGGTATGGCCTGAGCCAGCACAGTGGGATTACGCAGCACATAGACACTCACGCTGCGTGACATGGACACACCGCGTGCAGAATGCAGGGTCTGACTCATAACAATGGGGCCGCTTGGAAGGCAAATATTTAGAGGATCGGAGAACAGGCTGTGTCGACATGTTAGGCTTGGGGACCACAGCAGATTATAGAGATGGAGGAGTTTCTTAAGGACAGGGAGAGAGAATGTGTAGCAGGAATTATTCCATTATTTGAAGCTGACCAGAGATAAATACATATATGGAACAGATCACTACGATATCAGAAAAAAATAAATTTTTCAATAATATGACTTTTTTGTAATACACTTCTAATTCTTGCATTATATGTTTTCAGGTAGCTACATATTATTGCTATCTTAACCCAATCTACTAGATAAAAACCTGACTCTTTATCAAACTGGCTCAGTCTTAATCACCAAGACAGACATGCTGATTTTACCGAGAAGGCTAGCACTGTGAGGTAATTTAAACATGCACGGCATGGACTGATTAAGGTTGAATGGTTCTTTTCTGCTGTCAAATTCTATGTTTCTATGACTAATAAAGGCCTATGGAGGAAGGGACTTAATTACATTGCCATAAAGAATCAGCTAGGTGTGGTGGTTGAGCAGGGAAAGTCACCCAAGATATCACATGACTGACACAAATAGCAGCCTCCAGGTCTGGATATATTGCATTTATTGGATAATGCAATAAGAATAAACCAGACTGGAGATAAAACCAGATTTTGTTAATGCTAACCTGTATGAATATTTCTCCTTGGTCTGGTGGCTCTGAATGTGGATGCGTTATGTAAAGGAGTGAGGTCTATCTTCTGTTAATATGACCACAATTTTTAAGCAAAATCCATTGGCAATTTTCTCTACTTACCAGAGGTTGTGTGTCTTTTGTTCACAGCTTGCACCTGGGGATACTGAACACAGGTAAGATTTAATAAAACACATTTGGCTGTGTCTTGCATGTTTCAGACTTATTAGCATTAAACTGTTAATCCAATTAGCAGCGTGAAAAGGGCCAGCTTTGGATGGACATATACCTTCTGGTCAACAGAGCATTCAACAGACATACCATAAGTGTCCCTTCTTTGGCCCCAAATCCCTCTGCCCCTCTTTTCTCCCCTGATGTTTTATGGTAATATGTTACTGTGTGTCTGAGAATGTTAATGTGTGTTAGTGTGTGAATAAGTGTTTTTGGGTAATATGGCACAATATGGCGAAGCTTGTGGTGATGTGCTCGCCCTGATCCTCCAATCAGGTAAGAAGATGTCACTGCGAATGTCGTCCTTTTGACCTCACATAAACTAAGGCCAATATGGAGTGCTTGCAGTGGAGCACAGTCATTTTGCCTCAGTTGGCTCTTTCGGTGAAGTCCTTTTCCCCGATTGGAGGATCGGGTAGGACGTCACCTCAAGCACCGCCATTAGGGCGAAAGTTCATGCAGATTGAAGAATGGAGAAGATTGAAGATGCAGAAGAAGATGTGGTAGGCAGAGAAGGTAGAGAAACATTTAGAGTGCGTGAGAGAGCGTGAACGAGAATGAGAGTGTGATAGAGTGTGAGTGAATGTAGAGCCATGACTTTCAGACAAAAATTCAGAGCTTTTTGCTTAGTTTTTTATACGATTAGTGGGGGTCTGGCCTCGTTTTCGGGCTTAGTGCGAATACCTAAATTCGGCAAATTTGCAATTTCCAACCTCAGTCTCTCACAGTGTCACACAAACCAAAATTTGGCAAATTTGCAATTGCTACAACTTTGAATGCACAAGTCTAGTTTTTTTTACACCAATCTCAGGGTCTCACAGGGATCTACATTGTTAAACCCAGCCAATTCAATTTACCCCATCAAATCATACATTTTTTAAAGTAGGCACCCCATGGGCATTTAACATGCCAGTATTTTAACTCTTTCCATGCAAGAATGTTTGAAGATACAATTCTTGCTCATAAAAATATATTTTTATATATTTTTTTTATTTTTTTTGGGAAGGTTCCCCTGATGGTGACATCAGTGGGAAATTATTTTTACATGTTACCATTTTTTTGTTTTCATTTATTTTACTAATCACATTGTGATTAGAAAGCTGGGCTCCATTGACTTGCATAGTTCAATGCAGTACCTGTATTCAACCTGCAAGTGGAGCCAGAGTTCTCAGGAGGGTCTGGAGAGACCCTCTTGTAAACATTTTCAACTTAGTTTTTTCACAGTGCATCCTGGGGTGGGTGTTCGGTGTCGCTGAATGCCTTGCTATCGAGTCATTTCAGCGACACCATTGAAGTTTAGGAGGCGATCCTTGTTGCTGAATGCCTCGTCATTTAAAATGAAGCATTGTCCAATGTATTATATATAGTAATAATAACTGACAAGCAATAATGTATATACGGTATGGAGTGTTTTTCTCTTGTGTAATCTTACTTGAGGCTGCCAGTCAGTTCATGGGTTCATCTTACCTGACGGAAGTCTCACGGGTTTAGCCACAATGCTGATGAGAGTTGTAGTCCTCAAAAGTGGGTGGGTGAGAGGTGCAAAAACATAAAACATAAAACATGTAAACCCTTTAAATAACCCTGCCCTATATTGCATGCCGTGACCTTCATGGGCTGCACACATTTATTGGATATATATTTAAGTAAAAGTTTAAGAAAATAAAGTTAAGATTGGGCTTTTTGTGGGGGGAAGTTTATATTATGTGATTATATATTATAAGATAATTTTAACCTAAACTAGGTATCTATGGATAGCTTAACTTATCCTAAAACATACAATAAATAGGTTCCCCTAGTATGCTGTGTATGTGATTGTCACTTATATGTTACGATAGAAAAACTCTGAAAACTGGGCTGACCTTTGACGGTACAAATCGTGCCCTGGCACTCAAAGGGTTAAAGCGTAAGATCTGCTGCCCAGTTGAGTGTGTTGTGGCAGTCCAAGGTATCATCGTGCAGATGCTGGATTTTGCTCTGAGCCTCCAGTGAACTAGATGGGTCGTTGAATGGTAAAGAGGAAATGTGGTCACCAAGCTGGCAGCAGATAAAAGCTATAGCTAACGTCTTATTCAGGCCACGTACAGGGAGCAGTTCTGTGCGGTTTGGGGAGCTGCTTGGTAGGGATGATTCACTTCCCCCGCTGCCATGGTGGAGCAAATCAGCGCTCAATATAATCTGTGTGCTCAGAAGGATCCTATTTGCCTCCTTCCTTTTATTTATACACCAGCTATTGGCCACGTGTTTAACTTAAAATAAGCCGCCTTCTGGGGTTTTTGGATAAAATAAAGTACATTTTAGCTCCTGAGCTGTTCTCCTACTCACCACATCTGGATGACGACTTCCTATTCCATCTACTGGACTTGTGGCCAACAATAGTGGGAAATCTTATTAATGCAGTAGGATTGAAAAACTGAAAGACTATATGGAGGGTTTTTAACACAGTGCGGCCCAGTGAATGGGGGGATGCATCCTAGAACATAGGGGTCCCTTAGAAGCTGGCTTGACTTCTTAAATACTACATACCTATTTATTCTCTGACAAAAGAACGCTCTCGTTAGCATTCCACTGGCTTCCTTTTTAACTCGTGTACAATATTGGCACCTTACATATATCTGTTACAGAACACAGCAGAACATCATGTGTATAACTCATACACATGCAGTGACATGCTTTTAGATTCCTGGGAGGATACAAGAATGGATATAATTACACTGGGAAAGTTTCCACCAAAAAAAGTTGCTATGTTTCAATCAAATGGGGCTGTGAGTAGTTAGTTACAAATCCATATGCCCCCTATGGTTGATCTCCCACCTAATCAGGTATGGAGCTTACCAGGCCTACTGTACGTGGCTATACTATGAAAACAACAGTGCCCTGTTAATGGTTCCTGTATCATTTCCATCAAAATAGTTATGTCGGAAACTCCATCTTTCTTGCTCAGTCACTGAATGTTATAAAATTATTCCAGAGGAGTCTAGTGCAGACTTATTAATGAGGAGGAAGATCAAACAAAGGTTGGGCTTTATATGCATATGCGGGGTTGTCTCAGCAGTTGAGATAGCTGTCTAGGTCACCTACTGTAAAGACTTGGGCTGGAAGTAGCAGCTAAATATAACTATGTGAGGGGTTAATTAAGTCTGAAAGCTTGAAAGACAGATAAGAAAAGCAGTAGTTTTTCAAGAACTTAACTACAGAATCAACCCATTACAGAAGAATTAGTGCAGGCGCAACATCAGTCATACCAGGTGGGCCAGTGGCCATCAGGGTCGCATACTTATACCAACACTGCTAAGAGATCTTTGTTCCCTGTAGAGCAGGGGTGTCCAACCTGCGGCCCTCCAGCTGCTGCAGGACTACATCGCCCATACTCCTCAGCCAGCCCCTTAGCTGAAAGAGCATTATGGGAGATGTAGTCCGGCAGGAGCTGGAGGGCCGCAGGTTGGACACGTCTGCTATAGAGTGACCACATCAGCTATGTTTTCCAGGACACATATACATTTTCTATATTGCTGACCAGCCCAGATAAAATGCTGTCCTGCAGTATGGACGATGTATACCTGACTAATTGGTTCCCTTTCATTTGTTTATACATCGCCCATCCTGCAGGGCAGCACCAAGAAATATGAACTCTGTTCCACCACAGCAGTAAGGGAAACGTCCACAGACAGAGCTACATTACTGTCACAAGATGTTCCTCCGCGGTTCCTCTGTCTTATACGGTGTTCCAAAGGAGTACATTCAAAATCCTGGGCTGAAAAATATTAGTAGAAATACATTGGGTCTTAGCCTGTCAAATTTCAACAGAATAAAAATGTTACTACGTTATGCGACCTGTATATAAAATTTGCAAAGCAAAAACCGATTTCCATAGAAATCCCATGTGATGGAATTAACCCCAAACCGCTCATCACTCACTTGCTCATAGCTAATGAAGTAGAGGTGTCATTGTGTTCCATTCTTATGTAAATGTGCACTTCCTGCTTATTGATGCAAAGACAAACAAATCCCTTTAATATGGTAAATACATTAATCAGACACCATAGAGCAAGGTCAATACAAAGGAGATACATCACGAACAATGTCAAGTGGCCACGATTTTACACTCAAAGCTTTCTAAAGCTGCGGACCCTCGTCATTATCATTTGTTTTGTGGCTTTACTTGAATATCTAACTAAGCGCCACTTCTTTCAATCCAGGCTGTAATAGAAAAAGGTGCCAAGATGTGTGT
Organism: Spea multiplicata; assembly: GCA_009364415.1. Taxonomy (NCBI): domain Eukaryota; kingdom Metazoa; phylum Chordata; class Amphibia; order Anura; family Pelobatidae; genus Spea; species Spea multiplicata. The sequence goes on along the minus strand of VKOC01000003.1, from coordinate 39,214,715 downwards.
TTTTGGCCACAGCAGTTGTGTTGACTTTGTTTTCCTGCTTGTTCACTGACGTTCCATGAATTCTAATGTATGATGAATGCTGATGAGTTGCTCTTCGACTGCAACCCTAAAATGCAGTTTTTAACCTCCATCTACTCATTTATTTTTCTACTGCTAACATGAACTGATCCCGAACACCATATTCTAAAATCAATCAACCCCGTTTAATGTCACTGAGCTCTTCAGGATTACCAGCAATGCATTTACCTTCTACCACCCCCCATATCCAGGTGCTCCGTGTCGTTAAGGCATGCAGTGCCTTCTAATGCAGCCCTATGGAGGCTGTGCTAACCCTATATAGGGTAAATGGGCCAGTTGAGGAGATTAAAGATCTCCCATGTAACTAGCCAATTGAGGAGAGGGATACTGGGGAGCTGCCCCCTGGTTTGGGAGCAAGGGGACTGCCAGCCCCCGGACCTGCTGGCCAGAATATGTCTCTGAGTATCACCCATTCTACCCTCAATGTTTGCCTATGGGACTGACTGCCTAAATAATTATGTGGGATGTCCACATACCTATATTGATTATATATATATATATATATATATATACGCATAGTATCTGCTAAATAAGTAATGTATATCGCTTAAGAGTCAGGCTCTGGCATTTCTGTTTGGTTTTTTAATATTGATGGCATGATAAGTTTTGTACCCTGCTGATGGGTACAAGGCGTAACACTGTTCCATACATTTCTGTACTAGAAATATTGTTTCTGAACATCATGAACAAAATATATACCATATATTTCTATTGTATAGCAGAGAAGAACCGCAGCTGTAAGCAGTTTTATCTAGGCATATATTAATTGTTTACAGTACGGTAAGCGCGACGGCCGTAAATCTACTCAGGGCTGTGTACATACATGCGATATACCAAGGAGCCTGTCGGAGTGAAGATTAAAATCTGTTTATATAGAAGAGAATTTCCTTGGAATTTCAAGCTGATTTAACGTATTCCGCACATCTGGATGTCGCTGGAATGTCCAGAAATGAGCATTCCGCATATTTATGCAGTGTTACGGATTTATAGGTATCGCATATAAATTTACGAGCCATTAACTGGCCTTTTATTTCCTGTCGCTGTAGCCTGCTCAGCCCGATTAAGGATTACATTTAAAGATAGCTGGAGGGTTCATTGGAAAATCCAACATAATTGCTCATTTCTGATTTAGCTGTTTTTACAACCAACAAACCAAAGCTATAACACTAAAAAAAAAACTGTAAATGCTTACTAGATCTGTTAACTAACAATATGTATGCAAAAATCACTCTGCCCGGGTCATTGGCACAATTTATTTGAGGTTGCGCGTCTTCGCTGATATCCTAAGGTCTGATGCATTCTGAGGATTAGGAGTACAAGTTGGTTCAAACTCATGTAAGTATTTTCTTTCTGCTGTGGACGAACCTGGCTCAGCTTCTGCATGGCTCACAACAATAGAAAAAGATGTCCTTCGGCGGTAGAACTTAAGGGTCAGGGTCTCCATAAAGGCAGCCAGTTTGTCATACAGGCATGACCTGCCGCAAATCACAGCTAAATTTATTAACTTTAACTGATGACCTACAATAGGGTGAGGGGAGGACTAAAAAGGACAACCGGACAATTGGCACCTTGTCTACACTGATTTTAACAGTTGGGGCTACTGCCTGAAACATTATCTGTGTTTTACTTGCAGTTCCACAAACAGCCACTAGGATGTAAGAATAATTTTTACACCATAACTGCATCCTTCCTCCATCCTAACGCTCTATGCAGTCCCGCATTGGCCAGGACTGGATTGCGTGCATTGGCTATTGTTCCCATTCTCCTCATTGCCAAATAATGTGGACACTATTATGGGGCCTCTAGTCTGGGCTCCATGGGTTGAATGGTGCCAGCTCTCCACGGCACTCTGTTGCCAAGTTCTTTTTTTTTGCAGAAAGAGCAGCTGAAGTGTATCATTGTCTGTCCCTGAGCACCGAGCCAAGCCTAGGACAAAAATCCATGGGACAAAAATGAGTCACACACAGCTTGCAGCATAATAGAGACTCAAACTGTGACAGCCCCAGACCAAAATGACTACTGCCGCTATTCCAGTCTTTGCCCTGGCACTTGTTGATTTGTAGGGAGCTCAATAATGATTACATTACATTTATTTATATGGCGCCAGCAGATTACGTAGCCATTTACAATCTGAGTCGGTAGGATACACTTAAAATCACAAAGAATAACAAACTGGTACAAAAGGAGAAGAGGTCCCTGTTCTTGTGAGCTTACAATCTAATTAGAGAAAATGATTAAATGATTATAATAAGTCACCAGAATTAGGAATCTGCACTCACTCCCCACAGGAACTCAGGTGCTTAGCTCAGGTGCTTAGCTGTGCCAGGAAGGGCCAGCTCCCCAGTAAATCAAAAATAGAAAAAGGCTCCAGGCACGCAGGGGTTCCTTCAGACAGATTTAATGTAGGAAACAAATATTTGTTTCCTACATTAAATCTGTCTGAAGAACCTCCTGCCGTGCCTGACGCCTTTTTCTATAATGATCTAATAGAGCACAAATCGAAAGGATAAAAGCATCGTAGACAGATAACTTATAGATTTATATTACATATTTTAATATATGTCTCTGTTAGTCAATTTGTTATGTTATATACTACTTGTTATGTCCTGTCCACCCATTGTACAGCGCTACGGAATTTGATGGTGCTATATAAAACAATAAATAATAATAATATGTATGCTTATGAATAGTGCTGTATAATTATACATGCATAGCTCTAAAACCTAAATAATCAAATAAATCTAATATCTAAATAAAAAAATATTTAGTGTGGATGTGATTTAAGAAGGAATGCGAGTCCAGCCTCCCAGCCCCCTCTCCCCCCCAATAAACCCTCTGGACTGTCACATAGGAGGGGGAGTTGAGGGAGGTATAATAATATTTACTGTGTCCTCCCCTTCATTGTAACTTGAGTCTGGGATATAACACTTAATTTACCCCCCTCCTGTGTTTGTCACCCCCCCCTCCACCTCCTTCACTGCCCCCTCAGTCCATCAGAGGCAACATTCACATTGAGTGTGGGAGATGCAGACTGGATGAGCTCTCCACTGAGCAGAGACACTGGAATATACTGCGCATGTACCCTGAGATTTACACTGTACACGTTATACCGCACATATCCAATACATACGCTGCACACATATAGTGGCATTCATATTATATAGCATCACACACACTACATTGCATGCACTCATACACTACAACTCATCACATCCTAACACAGAGGTGACACGCAACTTGTGCTGTATACTAACACTCAGCCCTATATACAGCATTTTACTCTACTCATTCTGGATGTAAGGAGTTACCTCCAAGAAGCAGAGGACGCTCACAATGTTTGGTAAGTGATATTTACTGGGAATAGGACAGCTGGTATTGTTAGAAAGTATTTGTCTCTTTCATTCCCTTCATCTCTCTTTTACCCTCTCATGATCACCCTTCTTTCTTTCTTTCCACCCGTGTTCTGTACATAAATGCATGTAACAATGCATAGGGCAAATGTATTTCAAAGAAGGAGAAATGTTAGAACAAGAGGTCATAATCTGAAACTAGGGGTATGGATGTTTTGTAAGAAAGTCTTACTTTACTAAGAGGGTGGTAGATAAGTGGACCAGCCTCTCGGCAGAAGTGGTAGAGGCTAATGCAGAGAGGGAATTTAAACATGCATGGAATAGGCTTATGGGTCCTGAATCTAGGAGTAAAGTAAAGATAAGTAAAGATAAGTAAAAATAGGCAGACCAGATGGGTCGAAAGGGTATTATGTACTCCAACCTATCCTAGAAATATATATACCGTATATATATATATATAAAAATCTATGAGTCTACTTGTCAGTCTTTATATCTATTGGTACATGGTCTGGCTTATGTTTACTGTGTTGTGTATATTTGTTAGATACATCTAAATCTTGTTTTGTTAGGTTATGTAGTAACAATAAACTTTGATACAAATTAACTTTTTATCAACGTATGCATGTTAGCATAGGTGCATACAATCAGATTCGCAAACACAAGGGTCGTATAACTTACCCCCCCCTTATCCCACCGCTTTTATCTTTGGGTAACTCAAGGTCTATAACAATTTTTTCTTAAGCCCCTTTTTTTTTTTTTTTGCCGTAATATCGTAGTGATTGTGTATGTGTTGTGCAATGTAGCAATTTTGAAATCGGGATGATAAGGGATACTGCCAAAAACACGAGGGTTTGGGGCAAACAATGCGAAACACCATATTAAGGTCTTATCTGTTTACCCTTGCAAATCAACTTCCAAAGACAACTTGGAGTGTTTTCCCTCTGCGATGCACGCGTATTGTTTGGCTATGATCTAGGAATATTTGTGTGATCTGATTTTGCTGCGCTGCAAATTTTTGTGTCCTTAGAATTCTTGGATAGTTTGCATGTGATTTTTGGCACCGATATATTTTCCTTTTATCAGAACCACACATTTCTAAAGATTTGAGCTGTAGGAGGTAATGGGGGGGGGGTTATCTTACCAGTGTAGTACGAAGGGTTAAAAAGAAATAGATATTTTAATAATTTGTGGAATGTAACGAGTCGAACGATGCGGCACAATTCAAAAATGTGCATCGGATCGCTTTATTCTCACAGATGCAATGTGTGGAAGGCCATGGCGCCATTCAGAACATGCGCAGGACAATAGAGGAGGCATTGCGCCATACAGCATGTTTCATGCCTAGGATCTTTATGCATCAAGTGTGTTGTGTGGACCCATGCAGCTGCCATCAATGTAGTCTTGCATTGAGTTAAATATTATTGAGGCGCTCTGGAACACATGCTAACATTGCCAAGCTCACTGTTTAGTGATTAATGCCCATAACAAGTCCCTGTGCTAATGGTCTCATATAAAGAAAGGACCTCTGAATCTTAAAGTGTCGCACAGAACACTTTTATCCTTGGATAAGTAAAAGCTGGAGTTTAGTCTATTGGCAAACATAGAAAGGAGAATAAATCCACATAAGATTTTAGGACCTCATCTGAGGAAGAGACCTCTAAGGCCCCAAAAGCATATGTCGGCCCAACAGAAGATACCAACTTCATCTTCTTTTGGGCTAATACAGCTATAGCCATTTTCCATGTTCTATCATATAAACAGCATTGTCTGGTTAAGCTGCCATTACTTAAAAGGTTTAAAAAAATCACGAAAAACCACTTATAGTGTAAAGAAGCTTTAGTTGCTGCTACAGCAACAATGGATTTATCCTATCAGTGCCATCTCCTTGTGTCACGTGACTAAGCTAGCAACCTCAATGGGAAAACTGTCTTTCTGAACAATAGCTTTCAAATGTCTTCCTTAGGTTAATGAAACCACTTTTGCGATACGATTACTTGATATTGTGAAGTTCTATAGATATGCTATCTTTATTAGGCCCTTTTGTTTAGTTGGACTGAGTTACTCAAGTAGTATAAACAGTTACAGATTACCGTAGATACGTTTTATCGGTAGTTTCACCGATTTACTTGGTATTTATCACCAAAAACGGACAAAGCCCCCAAAACTTTATGTTTTATGTGTTAAATGGATTAAAGTACAACTACTGCCAGATATGTTTTTTATTTATTATTATATAAATTACTTTATAATGCGTGTAATTGTGTTGAAATATTTAGCCTAAACGTTCCTATGGAAACCGACATCCCCGGCAGCTTGTGGCAGAGCCAGCGTTATCTAATGAACTTCCTGTAAACTCTTCTACATAGGTGTATTTGGTGAATAGAAGGGTAAAATGAGGGTAAAATAGGTGTATTTAGTGTATAGACGGGTAAAATGAGGGAGGAAATAACAATATTGGGATTTCTGACTGACAAGCATGTTGTAAGTTCCGCTCGGTGGGTTTGTGAACAGGCAAAGACATCACATCACTGCTTACGATAGGGGAATCGGCCTAGCTGACGATAAATTGGATTGAGATCATGTGTTCGCTTACGACCAGATCTGCTCCTGTCATGGTAGAACCTCAGGCCACCATAGTGAGTGATGTTGCACTATGTCAGGTTGCTATGGTGTTTCCATAACAACCAGTACAGTTTATGAGAACCTTCCAACGTACAACAACATGAGCACCAAAATCCACAGCGAAATTAGTGGGGTTGGAGCTCGGGACAACTTGCCGATTCTGAGAGTTGCCGAGGAACAGTGAATAGGCCAAACTCCCTTTCACGTGTACCTGTGGGCTAATCCTATTTTGTTCTTTTTAAATTCCATTGTCTGTGCCTTGAAAGCTCCCAAAGTCTCACATGTTATCATTCACCATTGTTGTCGATTTTTCCATTCTTAGCAGTGTGTTAAGTGTTAATTTGATTATTCATGTTCAGATTTCTCAGGAGTTCACATCCCTCCCCCTACCTTTGTAATTTTATAGACACAGAAGCTCGTAATAAAATCAGTTGGCCTTCATCTTTGAACACCTCTCTTTAAAGTCTGTTCACCAAAGACATAGATTGCTCTTGATGTTTGGATATGAGAATTTGCCCTAGGGAAACCCCCTGAGCTCCTAAAAAAAAGAGACGGAGGAGAAAAGAGGAGCAGATGAGCTTCTCTCATTAGTAAATACCCCCTCTGTCCACCTTTCATCCCGTGATGTCCATATTGTCTTACAGCCCAACAATATTACTTGTGTAATATGTTGTTGTGTGATTTGTTGGCCAATCTTGTGAAACTCGTCACTTTTATTCTGGGAACCATTCAACCATTTTAGTAGCTCTTCCCTGAACTCTCTCCAGAATGTCAATAACCTTCTGGAGATGGAGTCTTGAGAACTGTGCGCTAGGTGAGTCCTGATCAAATATCTGTAAAGTGGCAGAACCACATGTCTCTTTCTGCTATTAATGCCTCTAGCTATACAACCTGACACCCTGCTTGTTCTTTAGACGGCTTTATTGCATTACCTGCTTAGCTTTAAATCCTCAGAAATAATTACTCCTAAGTCCCTCTCTTCTGTTATTACTGACAGAACAGTGCCCCCCAATGCTGTATTGGGATTTTATATCCCAAGTGCATCATTTTATGTTTATCAACATTAAACTGCAGCTGCCATACTGCCATAATTTACTTAAATAATTTGCTATTTAGTATGTCCCACCAGGAATACCTTCCCCGATGCAGACCTTTTGTATCATCTGCAAAAATGAATACCTTACCATTAGATACTTCTGTAATATAGGTAATATATTATAAATATATAGGTAAAAATATTATGAAGTATGGGTCCCAGTGCTGATCACTGACATAACACACTAGTAACAATATCTTTCTCTTTAGATACCGATCACTCCTATCACCCAACCCCTCCGGTGGCAGATCGGGTGCTACGAGTGCTGCCACCTGCAGGATATGCCCAGCTCCGCACCACATGAGCATAAATTATCCATCCTTTGGTGGCACTCATGTCGTCAGGTGGCCACTGGCCTTAAAGTGCCAGGATTGCCTTATAATTGCCATTCTGGTCCTGAATCCCTGTAAAGAATTTAGGAAATCTCTACTGCTGGCTGCCCCGGCTGTTTCCATCTTCTAGTCTACATCGGGAAGATTAAAGTACTTGGTCCACTAAAAAGTATCTCGATTTTCTTTCGACACCCAGTAGGAAACAAAGAGGTTCTATCATCAGGTTTACCTTAATTACCTTCGGCCGACAAAGAGCCGCTTATCTATAGGTTTGACACAGTTTTGAGACGGGCTCATCAGCGGGAACGGAAGCGCTTAGAGACTGCTGCAGCTGTTGTGTGGTTTAGGGGGTTTTACAATTTCGTTTTGACTAAACGGAGTGAGCACAGAGAGCGCGTAGCAAAGGTAAATTCTTCACGTTCATAATATGACCATAATGTATCGGTGTAATGCATAGTTTCCTCACTGTGTGGGGAGGACTTATAGAAAGGGCAATAGGAGGCATTGTAAAGAGAAGCTATATGAGCAATATAAGTAGTTAATTATAAGGAGAGGTAATATGAGTAATATAACGCACATGATGAGGAGGGGTTATGCGGAGTAATAGGAGAAGTTATAGGGATGGGCTATATGCAGAATTATAGGGAGGCGTTATATGGAGTAATAGGTGGGGTTAGAAGGAGTGGAATATTCTTATTGTATATTATATTCTGGTTATTATATTTTTATGTAGCACCAACTGGCGCTGTAATGCTGTACAATAAAGTTATACAACGCACAGCATATTGAGTCATAGAAGACATGGAGGGGCCGGCTCGCTGCAGCTTATGGGGTAATAGTCGGTGTTACAGGGAGGGGTTGCTTGGAGTAATGGCAGGATTTATAGGGAGAGGCAGAGTGGACTATTTAACGCAACAGTCCTTTTTAAGATGAATAAATTGTGCAAGCAGACAGCTAAACGCGGATATTTACAGCGACAGCAAAGATATAAGAACAAAACTGCAATGTATTACTGAGAAAGATCCTCCACGGATTATCTAATGGGTAGGTTAATGCATATGAGAGCTGTCCGGTGCCTTTAAACTTACGCAACGTCCCCTTTGCAAATGCATTGAAGGATTCTGCAAATACCCCCCGATATGCATTTGCCCCTTTGCCCACCCCCAGCTATCTGCCATGCAGAAGGGGTGTTTGTCAAATACATCTGCTGACACCTGACCGGTCATGTCCGCAGTTGGCTCAACCAGCGTTACGGGGGTCCAATGAGACCCCCACATGCTCATGTGGACAAGGCACCCTGATTGATTGACTACAGAGCATGTGTCCTGTTGCAGCTCTGGAGCTGCAGCTTCTACATAAGGTATTTTGTTTAACATTTTAAAGACTGCCTATTAATGTACCCACAAGGTCATTTAATACATTAAACTGCCCCTCTACGTACATTAACCAGATAGAAACATGTTGGATTTGTTTCTATATTAAGGAAGGTTTAATAAAATAGAATAGCACAGATCCTTCAGTTTTCAATGAAAATGCCATTTGTACTTTTCTCGTGGCGACGCGTGACACTGGTGTACTCATGGCCCCGGAATGGGTTAACAGTAACCTGAGAGGTGCGCTGTTGCTTGAGGTGGGTTCCTCCCCTGGGCTGTCACACCTTAGTTAGTTGTGGCTGCTACGTGGTTCCAGAATCAGGGCTGTACCGGCACGCAGTGGCTTGTGTGTGATCAGTGGGGTGGGGGAGAGACTCCCAGGAGATGCTGATGGAGGGACGGACTGAGGCAGGAGGGTGACGCTACTAGGTGCAGGCTCAGGTAAGGACTACTCATTGAGAAGTGGGTCATATTGGTAGAGGGGCGACAAAAGGAAAGCTGGAGGGTAAAGCCAAGAGTGGAGAAGACTTGGTAGATGAGTGGCGGGAGGGGAGGCAAGGACGGCTGTGGAAAGGAGGGTAGAGTTTACGAAATCAGGGGCAGGAGGGTAAGTACAGAGACGCAAGGCAAAAAAAGGGGGGGGTTGGGGTAGAAAAGAAAGGTTGAGCAGACATTACCGGAAAGTACACTAAAAGGAGGCTGGGGTGGCGTAGATCGCAAGAGGGTGAAGGGCAGTAAGGTGGGTAAGGCAAGGGGCAGAAGGAGTGGAGACGGGGTACAAGTAAAAACAAACCAACCATTATTTAAACTTACAGTTATTTCACCCCAATTTGGAGATCTTTGAATTCTGCATAACAATGTCTGTGATGGGGATTTACAGAAGTACAAAGGAAAGGGTGTTAGGCGAGTTTCAGAATGTTTGGGGTTGGAACAAGCTGGGTGAAACTGTGACCTAATTATTCCTCATATGCAGAGCGGAGGAGCACTGCTAGAGCCGCACTATAGCAACGCCTGTTATACTAACTCCCATGACCAACAGGCAGCGTTCGGCTGGTTGAGGCTTCCTTGAGTTGGATAGTTCCCTGTTGGCTACAATAGCATCCAATACATCTTTAATCTTTAATGAATAATTCCAACCACGTAGACATTGGCCATGAACTCACTGGCTGCCTGGACGTGATGGGATTTAAAATTCACACTGGCTGATATGACAGGGACGAATTTCCTCATTTATCACACGACAAACAAACCCGAAAATGACTTGCGGTTAACGTCTACATGGAAAGTATACAGACGGGGAAGCCGCATGTATAGACTTTAGATTATAGATACTTCCTGAATTGAAATATGCAGAAGCGATTGTATAAAATGTCGGCATGCTATTTTTTTTTTTGGTAAAAAACACCAGATTAACGTAAAATAATAGTAACAATAGTCATGTTATTTTATCTATTATTACTTATTGTTTTATATAGCGCCATCTTATTCCGTAACGCTGTACAATGGGTAGACAGGACATAATAAGTCGTATATAATAATAATAATAATAATATAATAATAATTGTAGTATAATAACAATTTGAGGAGGGCCCTGCTCAAAGGAGCTTACAATCTATTCAAAGTATTGATACTGATCTCTGGCTGTACAGACGGAGGGTATATTCCGCTACGCAACTTTTATTTCCACGGGTGGCGTAGAGAAGGACAAACATTGTTAAATGCGTCTAGGTAACTATTGGCAAATATTAGCAGCTGAATGGGGGCCGGGAATTTGCATAGATTCTTGTCTCTGTGACATTGTTTGTTGGCCGCGGGAGCCACTTAATATATACAGAGGTTGTTTGCATGATGGCTGTGTCAGATATTTAAACACGCTCGCTACTTGTTAGTAAGATACTCATCAGCAGTTGGGAGTAATGGGCTGTAGTATTAGTTTAAAATGTTTTCGACATGTTGCGTAACTCATGAAGGAATCAGAAAATATATGTTGGATTATTGTTAATTTAGCTTTAAATTAGGAATCGGTGTTGTATTTAACTTTGGTGCTGCACTGGGTCTAACACAGGTCATTGGCACCAACTGTCCCCTCACGCCACAGGGTGAAACAACGCTCTGGAGGCTCATCAGTAATCTCCCTTTTAACTGGTCCATTGATTGACTCTCTGTTATGTGCCCCCCCCTGGGCCTGCCACCCTAAGCCACAGCCTAAAAGAAATGTTCCAATAAACTTTTTATTCATCGACAGAATCTGGAAGTCGCCATTGTAGGCAGCTGTGATATTTTGGTTAACATTCCAAACTCAATCACCACACTGAGACATCACTTTACGACAAGGAGGACAATGTCCTACAAATGAAGTCCCTTTACCACTCAACTTTAATTAGTTAGAGATCCCTTCTAGGTGATTAAGGCTTCTATTGTATAGCACAAGGCTGTATAGTATAGTAAGAACTTTCACTAATAGATCAGGGACTGTATCTAGTAGATGAAATCAAGACCAAAAACACACAAAAAAGCCAATTAACGCTATATTTTGAAAAGGTTTCAGAGAAGACTTTACTTGCTCTCTCTAGTTTGTGATCTGCCATTGTCTTTTAATCGCATAAAGACAACAAAGAACCTTTCAGTTCCTAATGGCAACAACCACCCGATGTCTGCTTTGGTGTCACATGAGGGAACATTTTACATGGTCGGCAGTTCCAGGGACTGTGTTTTAATGCTACATTTAATGACAAAGGGTTAAATTTAGAAGTAGATCGAAGGAGTGGATGATATAATCTTATCTTTGTAAGCCAGGGTTTTGGTAGGTATGTTTACGTGATTAGTGATGGATTTGGAAAAGCAGAATTGTACATGTGAATGAGGTGGCGGAATCAGGTCTGCCCCCTGCCGACGCGTTATTGGGGGTTTTCAGCACATTTGTGCAGTATGGCGTAAATTTAATCAGCGCCGGTGGCCCATAACAATGGAGGCTAATCCCCAGCCAGGGACCTAGGAACACGATATGAAAAAAAAGCACTAAAAAGCCCTGTGTTCGGCGCCGCTCCCCTCTGGCACTCATTATGTTTTATTTAGAAAGGACCGTCAGATTTATTACAACAAGGGAAATACACAAAGGGTTAAATTCGTTTTGTTACGCAGTAATTATGGAAAGAAGGGGACCATAGTGCGTTGATAGGGAGGCTACGGTAAATCTGGTTTAGATCAAGGAAGTTTTTTTCAGACTGTTGTCTAGTTGGCGAATACCTTGAGGAATGCATGTCATATTAGCGAGCGGCGCGTGTCTTCTTCTAGATCAGGTCAAAGATTCTGCTGATTGTCCACCAGGAATCCTCTCCTGACTATAATGGACCGACTCTGACTTCAGGCTCATCATTGGATATAGCGGGCACAGGCAGCGGAGGTTGAGAGAATTATGATGCCAACTTTAAAATAAACCAGGGGGGTGTTAAGTCTGGTGGTGATGGATTTTAGGTGGCTCTTGGCCCAGACACTGGTCACACAAATGTTCAAGTCTCCACGTATCTCTACTAGGAGAGAACAGACCTCCTCTCCCTTGGAAGTAGTACTTTCATGTGGTTTGTCGCTCTAGTTATAGAGCTGTTTACGGGGAATTTTCGACATATACATCGTCCATATTCTTATTGACTCCTTGAGCCAGTATTTACACATAATACACACCCAGAGCTATGACTTTGGAACAAATCCAAAATCATTAGCTAGGGACTAGGCCAACAAATCTACAAGAACCACTGGGTGGATTTCTTCACAGACTTACATTTCCACATTCTCGTTTTAACACTAGAATTTCCTTGTCAATTTAGAAACATTTAAATACAAAATACAGAAGGGAAGTTTTGTGTGAATATGTGATATTATACCTAATCTCAAATTTTACAATTTAAGGCTTTCCTGAAAAATGTAATCTATAATAAGCGCTATATCTGTCCTAATCTGATTGTAATTTTGCACAATTTAAGTTATTTAAATATTTTTCATTAAATGTCATTATAATCGAGTTATTTATTGCACGTTTACTATGAAATCTAAAATTATCCCTCTTTACAGGATTTATGGAACCCATCAAGATGAAGCATTGTTTTTATAATGAAAGCATTGTTTTCTTTTACAACAATAGCGGGAAAGAACTAACCAAAGAATGGAGGACCAAAGACAGTCTTGTGGTCGGACTTGGACTTACAGTTTGTGTTTTTGTGCTTTTGACGAACCTACTGGTTATCACAGCCATTATAATCAATCGACGTTTCCACTACCCAATATACTACCTCTTAGGGAACCTGGCAGCAGCTGATCTATTTGCTGGAGTAGCCTACACATATCTTATGTTCCATACGGGTCCAAGAACAGCCAGCCTCACAGTCAAAACCTGGCTGCTCCGACAGAGTCTCTTGGACACCAGCCTCACAGCTTCAGTGGCCAACCTTTTGGCCATAGCAGTGGAAAGGCACCAGACTGTCTTCACCATGCAACTCCACAGCAAGATGTCCAATCAACGTGTATGCATCCTAATTGCGTGTATTTGGATCGCAGCTTTGCTGTTGGGTCTCATACCATCATTTGGCTGGCATTGCATGTGTGATATCGAGAGTTGCTCGCATATGGCACCTTTGTATAGTCGGAGTTACCTGATCTTTTGGGCAGTGTCCAACTTGGTGGCCTTCATCATCATGATGGCGGTATACATGCATATCTTCATCTATGTCAAGGGGAAGATGACTAGGATGTCCCAACACACCTCGTTTCATCCCAAGTACCGGGAGACTATGATCAACCTGATGAAAACCGTGTTCATCATTTTGAGTAAGTACCCCTTTGTACTTCGAGTTTTTCTACATTTTTGCTGATATTTACTAAATAAAACAGTTTTTACTCAATTTACGCAAAAATATTAGAAATGCATATTTGGTGTATGTATTATCTTTGAAACTATAATATAATCTTCAAGTCTAAAGAATCTGGGCATTGAGTTCCATCAGTAGTTTAAGGATTTTTAGGTTGACCACGCTCCAGAACCTGGAGATGAGACAGTGGGCATCTCTGGCTGTTCATAGGACCAGAAGATCAAAGATCTAAATATATTAGCCCCAAAAAGTGAGAGTTTAAATAGACTGTCCAATTAGTGAGTAAGCCATTCACACAGATCCACCTTATAATTATGTATCAACCCATGATTAAGAAATAACATCCTCAGAACCTGCCCTGTTTGGGGTGGCCAGTGTTTGAGTACTGGTGCTAAAAGCTCAAGTCCAACCTATTTAATGAGTATTTATAAAGGGACTTTAAGTGAAAGCTCATCTTAGCATCAGGTCACCTTAAGGCATTTTCTCTGTTACTCCATTAACAACTTAACAACTTGATCTTTGGGGTCTTGGAAATAAAATAAACTAGGTCTTACTTCTAATTCTATACAGGCAAGCAGTTTGGCTGTCTCTGTATGTCAACAGACAATGGTCGTGTCTTTTGGTCAAAATAGGAAACTGTGAACATGAGTGTGTGGAACAAATTCGTAAAAAAACGAGCTCTTCTGGTTTTCTAAGAAAAAATCCTGTACATCGGGTACAGAGGTATCAATGAACTCATCTTCATTAGTGATCTTAGGATAACTTGGTGCATTTTTCACTGGTATAGGACAGACCAAAACCCTGCTTGAATGGAGGTGACTAAATTCAAGCAGCATTTGCCCCCTGAGATGGTATGGCTTTGGAAGCATGGACCTGCTTAGATTATATGTTAATATTAGATGAATCAGTTTCCCAAGAGCAAGATCCATGTAAAAGCAGAGCATGGAGACCTTATCTTATAGGTATCTTATAATGGTTACACTGGTAAATAATACAAATAATAATAAAATGACATATTGTTTTTACTTCTGTAGCGCATAATTAAAGGGGCATTACAGCCACCATATGCACTTTGATGAATACAATAGGTGAGAGGTCCAAATGTGCAAAGTAGTGAAAACTGATTGGTGCCACCTTCTGCCACAAAGTTCAGCTTCCCTGAGATAAAAGTCTCTAACTAAAAAGGAATGAAACTCAGGCTATAGCTTGATAAATATATTTGTGTACGTTTTACGAATCCATCTTATGCAGTCATAATTTCCTGTTCTTCTGTTCTGTTTAGTTAATGAACCCCATGTGTAAGGGTCCAAGTAGGAGAAGGGAAGGTGACATAAGGGCAAAAAAAACAAATTGACTGATATGCTTGTCCTGCAACCTAGACCCTAACTTTATCATCAAAACAAATATACAGATTGACAGCCAAAAATGTCCAATATATAGGAAGGTTTGGCAAATTAATTGAGTTACTACTATGAATTGATTTATATAGCGCCGAGCTGTACTATCGCTATACAGGGCTTAACAATGTAAACATACTGAGACAGAAGATATGGAGTGCCCTGCTCCAACAAGCTTACAATCTAGTAGCCACAATAGCATTGTTTAGTACTATTGGAAGGTATAGAGGGTGGTGTATGTGGCATATCTGCGGTGGGGTTGTATGGATCCAATGAAGAAGATATATATTTTTTTAAATGTCAAATATTTGAAAAAAAATCCTCTTTGTAGTAATAGGGCTGATATTTGGGGTGCTATATAACTTTTTAACTAGCCAGGATGGCGGTGTTAGGTGCGAAACGCTACTTCCCTTCCCCAGAGATCAAAGGATGTCGATGATTGTCAATCGCCTGCCGTACCGAGAACCTCAGGGACAAACGCATAGAGTTTCTCAGTGTGGTTAGTGTAGTATTGGACAATATTTCAAAGCTTAATTTATAAAAAAAAAGGAGCTTTTACGGGGCTTAGTATTATTAATATGTCCTGGAGAGCTTCCCTATACGCGCTATGGATTAGGCAGCGGTTACGAGGGTGTAGAAATACGGGTCATTGTTCAAAGCTGGCAGCTGAGGGTACAACTGGAACAATGTTAGCGCATGAAGACAGGCCGAGGGGGGGGGGACATCTGTGTAAATAAATAATTCACACCGTAACAGCTGCGGTGTCTCAACCTATTGAGAAGCCTTGTCCTCGTGAACTGTTCCCTGGACCACAGAAAGGAGGATTTCACCGCAGCCTCTCTTGATAAGAGCCAGTGGGAAAATGGCCTTCAAAATAGATTGTCTTCCTCCTTCACCTTGGAATGTAAAGTCTCCCACAGACACATAAAAGTCCTTTTACTCCTCGTCCTCCAGACAGTATAACGGATTTCGTTAATAAATCTAGAAAGCGACGTGGTGACCTAGGGCTACGGCATTGTATTTAGTAGGGGCAGTCAATCTTTGGGACTCTCATCCATCCATCAGTCTCTCTTTCCTCCCCTGATGTCCATTTTTTAGGAGGGTTTGCTGGGAATCGAGCGTGTCAGTGTTCTACAATTTTTTACCCTAAAAAGTAACTATTTTGTGCAAAGAAACAGCAGGAAATGTTACTACTTGTTACGCCCTCCATGCCTATTGTACAGCACTGGGGGATATGTTGGTGCTATCCGAATCAATAATAATGCTGCCTTAATTAATGACATAAATAGCTGCCAATAAAACAGTCACATTAGACTCTGTAAAACCTTGCTCCATAGTCAGACCCCTAACCTCGCTCCGTAAAATCACCCTACGTCGACCATTTAAAACATAGCAACGAATGCTCATTTATTTTCTTTCATGCTTGCTAGGATTCTGTCGTTAACAAAAGGAAAACATCATAATGTTACTGTATCCATTAAAAGGGGTCGATGCTTAAAAAAGGACTGTAATTAAGGTGAAACTACCAACAGCGGGACTGCCCTTCGGCTGCCAAGGTAGTGGTCACCTTTCTCTTACCTCCCTGGCAGAAGTCTTCATACCTGGCAACAGTCCTGAATTTCCCGAGACAGTGCCAATTTTTTTTTTTTGGCTCCTCTCCCATCAAATTCGGGTGCATTGTGTTTTTAACTGTGTACGTCTGGGACACGCACAGCCTAAACGCTTGTAAATGAGCTTCAAACTAGCCAGTATGGCGTACTGGGTAGCCTAGAGCTCAGTGCTGTGTGGGCCCCACCCCCTTTTAGGCCCCGCCCATGCAAAGACAAGCCTACGAATCGGTCTGTGACCCACTGGCAGCTTCTATAATCAAAAATCTGATCACTGCCTTAATTCACCAGGTGGCTCCATGGAGGAGACAACCAACACGGCACTGGTGGGCAGTGGGTGTAGTGGTGAAAGATGTCCGGATTCGAGGGCTGTTCTTCAGTAGGAGAGAAAAACATGAAATATTTGCACAGGCGGAGACACGACTTATATTCCATAGTTTTGTTTTTCAATAGAGTGACTCACAGTGTTATGCCAAAACAGTGATAACGCATTTTTCAAAAAGTTCTGGTTGAGTAGGAATGTAAGTTGCAATATATATTATATCTATTATTATATATATATTATATCATTTACATACATCCCACCACATTCGAAGCTCTTAGAAAAAATGGGAATCGGGGAAGGAAAAACGATCAGATGGATTTGAGAACCAAATCAATTCTCTCTCTCCCTCAATCTGCTCGCTCTCTCTCTCTTTATGAATTAATTGGATGCTGTAAAGTAGGGCTGCAACTAACGATTATTTTCATAATCGATTAGTTGGCCGATGATTTTTTCGATTAATCGGATAAAAAAAATGAATGTAAATTTTTCATTTAT
>VKOC01000003.1:39179456-39197078 GCA_009364415.1 Spea multiplicata | reverse complement strand
CCCAGATATGCCTTATACCCCCCAGATATCTCATAGTGCCCTCATAGAGTCACAGACCCGTTCGCATCACACAGACACCATACTTTTATAAATAAGTACTGGGTTAATCTTTACTGCCCCCAGGATTTAGATTACCCTTAGTTTGCCCCCCTTTTATCTCGAACTGCACCTTAAGTTAACTTTATTAAATTAATTACATTAACCTCAGTCCTCATCATTAAATTAACCCTAAACACCCCATTAACCATAACTACCACTAAATTAACTCTAAATACCCCATCAACAACAGCATCCCATAAATTAACCCTAAACACACCATTAACCACAACTGCCTCAAATTAACCCCAAACACCCCATTAACCACAGCTGCTCCTAAATTAACCCTAAACACCCCACTTAACCATAGCTGCCCCTAAACACCCCATTAACATAAACTGCCCTAAATACCCCCACCTCCCCTAACTTTCAGTAGCCCAAATATTAATTTTATACTTAGTTACATGAGTGTCACAGCCATGTGGTTCTGGAGAAGGAAGGGGCGGGGCCAGTTGTCACAGTGATTACAGGGAGAGACTGGGAAGTAGGAGCGGCTGCTGTGAGTCACTGAAACGGATTATATAATGAGGTATTTTTCAGACCGTTTTTTTTTATAATCGATAAAAATCGATTCAACTAATCGATAATGAAATTCATTGGCAACGATTTCATTATCGATTATTATCGATTTTATCGATTAGTTGTTGCAGCCCTACTGTAAAGATTACGGTAGATAAGTGTCCCCTTTGAATTAACACTTTTTTTTTCCAGCCGAATCCCTCTATGCATTTGCGTCCCCCTGCTACGTGGTCTGCAATATCTCCTGCTAGCCCAGTGCGCGTGTGTGCCATTCCCACCGACCGTAAGCTCCTGCTCTGCGCAAGGTTTCCCTTCCTCCATCAAGAGCTACTATTGACTGAAATGGGAGCGCTTTTGTGCCGCTCATTAGGTGCTTAAAGCAGACAAAAATGCCACAAATCACCAGACCCCAGAAGAAGAAGTAATCTGCAGCTCTGGAGATGCAGCTTCTCCAAAAGTGTTTTTTTTTCATTTTGTATATTAAGTAGGTTTCATCAAACAGCTTTAAATAGTAAAGCTCCCAAGCCGTGTCTATAACCACGCGCTTGCGATACCAATGTCTCTCTTTGGTTATCCGAAATCATGGGAGGGGTGCAATACACATTTTCATGATATGGCTTTGAGTTGCCTGCAATATCAAGAATTAGGAGCCCGATCAGGACGTTTTTGGGAACGTCCCAGTGAAATTAGGAGTGCTGGCACAAATAGTACGACAAGCAGTGCACATCCTGTCCTGGGTCTGGATCGCATGTCGACGTCTTAGCCGTAAACCAGGTTTCGCTCCATGGAAAGTTGGAAATGCAGCTTAACTTTTTAATGACTGTCTAAATAGTTGTTTTGAGAAAACGCAGAACTAGGAAGCAGCTATTGCTTAATTAAGACCTAACGAGTCCGTGGGGGCCAATTATTTTAGTTTGATTGATCCTGGCAACTCTCCTGTCTACCCAAGAGACTGCTTTATCATATAACACCAGCTGGCATGCGTCAGGGGCAACCTCAGTGAGGTTAGGGGCAGTAAATATCACGCAAGTCAGTATGTCCAAAAATGATAGGGTTCTAGACTACATATACTAGCTTGATTCTTCAATATATTCTTATATAGAAACATTGATTACAATACCTACCGATTACTGCAGCCTTCTGGCATTTAGTTAATTCATATTTACCAATATTTTGCTGTGCCTTTCTTGGGACACAAGGCCATGTGATAGCAAAAATCGGTCATAATCCAACATTCAATCCCCCAGACGCTGGATCATACAGGTCTTATCTCGCACTGCATGGATGGCAGGTTGACTCCCATCATCCCCCCTTTTAACGCATTATCCAAATACTAGTTCACCACAATGGGTCCTAAAAAGGAATACTCGGGAGGTATTTAAAGCAGCACAGATTATGTTACAGTATGGCCTCGAATGGATAGACATATATTGTTAATGTACAAAAACGCACAAAAACACAGAAAATGTTCCTTGAAGTGCAAAGATTATTACATCCACTGACTCCCACGCATAGAAATTATGAAGTCCCCACAGACTGACATCATACATTCTAAGGACTCATCACATTTCCAAGGTCAGTCAGATCCTTGTATCCCTGCCAGACTAAGGAGGTTCTTCGTTTTACAAGTCAATGGTGAAAAACCTGTTTTAAACTCTTTAAGCAATGTAAATTAGTACATTAACCAAATCCTACTACAGAGGTGGCAGAACTTGCTTAACCCCTTATGGGCATTGTGAGCTCATACCTTTTTTTTTCGTGAAGAGGTTAATGTAAGAGCCAAATACGATTTTGGATGTTTGAGAATCGCAAGACATGCGCATTTTGTTACAAAAATTATATACAACTATAAACAGATAAATCTATGTAATTATTAATATGTAGTTTTCAATTGTTGGAAATTTGTATGGACATCTGAAAATGAGGAGGAACCCCAATGAAGCCATTGGAAATGAAGCAAAGAATTTTCATTTGCCTTTTGTTGCTTTTCTCACTTTTTTTTATTTCATTTTTTCTCTCTGACTTTTATGCTCTCATATTGTCACTCTTACTCATGCGCTCTCTCACACACTCTCACTCTTTCACAGTCTCCCAATCTTACTTATGCTTACTTATGTCACACTCTCACTCCTCTAACGCACGCTCCCTCACACTCTTACTCACGCTGTCTCTCAATGTTTC
Source organism: Spea multiplicata (assembly GCA_009364415.1). NCBI lineage: Eukaryota > Metazoa > Chordata > Amphibia > Anura > Pelobatidae > Spea > Spea multiplicata. Next base: position 39,194,282 of record VKOC01000003.1, on the reverse strand, counting down.
CTTAGCTTCTCAACCAACGGCTTCCGTGTCCATGTCTCCTTTTCCTTCTCTTGCCTCCTCTTCTTGTGTCTTCTTTCTCTGTCCTCTGTCTGGTAACAGCTCTGTTGACCAGGCCTTCTGGAGTGCGTGCTCAAAAGGGTGAGGCCTCTGTGCACAGCCTTTCCCCCAACTGGAGGAACAGGGGAGACGCTGTCCATGTGGTGCCACCGTGGCTCTGCCCTTTTGCGGAAGTATTCTAAGAAGCCAGAATAAGGCGAACGGATTTGCAGAGAAAGAGTGGTGCAGAGAGGCGAATGGTCAACTGAAGCTTAGTGGTCCTCAAATTATTTTTGTATCATGGTGTATCTGGGTTATGGGAAACTGTGGTATCTAGTAGTGGAGCCAGTCATGAGAGGTGCTAAAGTTCTTAAGAACATAAATTGCTTGATTTTTTTTCTGGGATACGATCCACTTCAGATGTTCATGTGTTCCGTTTAGATTTTTGGTAACCCTTCAATGGATTTGTATTTTTTCCTTTGTTACCATGTGACTTACCTCCTCACATCTCCTTCTGCTTCCACAGGTGCCTTTGTGATCTGTTGGACACCTGGACAAGTTGTCCTCCTCTTGGATGGCCTTGGGTGCGAATCCTGTGATGTTCTGTCTGTTGAGAAGTACTTCCTCCTGCTGGCTGAGATCAATTCTGTGATTAATCCCATAGTGTATTCCTATCGGGATAACGAGATGAGGTTAACCTTTAAGCGCATTCTATGCTTCTGCTGTAACAGGGGGTCCAAGTACTCGCCCTCGGTTAAATCAACCAACACAGAAAGGAGAATATTGGCGGACAATGGACACATGGTTCAGGACTCCACAATCTAGATCCAGGGTTTTACTCTTGTAGACACGAAGACTCTGAATCCATATGGGACACTTGCCATAAGCAACAAACTTAATATAAAAGTGGAAACCACAAAATCCTGTCTGTCCTCACTTTTGAAGAGGTTGATGAACTTGGAAAGTCAAGCGATAAAACCAGAGAGACTGAATGGAGGTCTTGTTGCCCAAAATCTGGCAGCTGGGCCTGACTGGCCAGTTTTGCTAGGAAAGACATGATTACTCTCATAATCTGCGGAATTTATACAACTACTCTTATAAATTTACCACTAATTACAATTTTAAAAGAAAAGTCTTTATTTTGCCTTGAATGTAAACAGATTGGTGCGTCTATCATCAACGTACAAAGTATCATTTATCAGGCTGCTTTTGTTACAGTCGAGTTGAATCTGCATCTCTGAATGTACACCGGTTGATGTACTGTGCAACTGGAGAAAATACGCATAACGCTGACGTGGTGGGCTTCAGAAAAGATGTAACATGGAGTTTTTTGGATGTTATAGTTAATGTTTACAGCCTTGTCATGTCGTAATACTTAAGAGCAGTGCTGACACAGAAATGCGTGGGAAACCTTGGCTCTACCAAGGTTTTATTGGAGCGTAATCACTGCGCTTGTGGCACATCCCAACCCCTTAAACGAAACATGCCCTTTGATTCATTTCCGAACTCCTCTGTGTCCTTGAATAATCTCTTCCCCAGCTTTCCTTAGAATTCTGGGTATTCACAGAACAGAATAGCCCAGATAATATGAGTAATCTACCAGTGGTAGATGCAGTTAAACGTTTCGCATCAAGACGGAGAGAAATACGTTTTGAGATAGGAGGAGTTCTAAATATACGTTGTGTGGAGCTATACAATGAGATTATACGCCAGGGCTATAGCAATGGCAAAAAATGAAATAAGGTTGTATGGAGCAAAAAAAGTTTAAAGGCTAGCAGTGAGTAGCAATTAAACTCACAGACATGAATTCAACAGTACTGCCATGGCATGTAAATTTACCATAAAATGGTATATAAAATATAAATGCCATCTCAGAGTCCTGCTCCAGTGTGATCTTGGATGAATATATGCTGTAGCATGCAAACACCTCTTAAGTCCTCTGTGGGGTTTCTGTATCCCACACCTAGGTGCTATTAATTAAAAAAATCACGATTTTGAGAGCAGTAGACACTGAAGTCCTGAAGAAAGTATCTAAACTTTGAATTTATTCTTGATACCATTTGAAGTCACATTAGTGGATGGGTTCAACCCGTTTGTCCCATTGGTGCACTAGCTTGCTGGACAGGCTGCTATTTGTTTCTTCATCTACATCATCTAGATCCCCCACTTCCAATATACATTACGGATACGCTTTATCCTGCCTGGGAATTCCCCGAGGCTCTGGGTATTAAAGATGATCATCAAGATTCTGGGGCAGCAGGTTTGTGGGGGGGGGGTGGATCTGTCCACTCCATGTCACAACTCTGCCCACTCTCCACCTTTCTAGTCTAAAGTGTGTTTTACCTGCATCCCCATCTCACCCCTCCATTACTTCCCATAAAGTGGAGGAGGGAAGAAGTCTGGAGTACCAGCCCTGGAATGTTCCCAATTATGCACACGATCCACGCTATACATACATAGTGATCTACAACAGATTCAGGTCTTCAGCCTCCATTGTCACCCCATTGCGACAGCTCTGTTTGTTTTCAGCGCCGTTTGATGCAGTAAAATAGATGATCTGTTCCAACCTTTTGCATTAAGTGCTTTTGATTATACATCACATCAATTTACCAGGACACAACCAACCAAAACCACTGTTGCAACCCAGTGACTGCTAAAAAAGACCAGCAATTCAGGGCACAAATGTTATTACAAATATTCTATATTTTTTAATAAAAAAAAATATATGCATATTTATGTTTTCGTCTTTTATCTTTGTATAAATTCTTTGTGTTCATCAAAGTGTCTGAGTGTGTTTATTGGATGGGGTTGTATTATGGAGATATTGGGCAAAAAATGTTGCAGTGGAAAAATATACATTATTATTTATTGTATTGTTTTATATAGTGCAATGATATATATCATATGCATTTGACTTACAGAAACAGGTAAGGAGGGCCCTGCTCAAATGAGCTTACAATATGCATTTCATTCTATTCTTTATTTCACTATAATTTATAATACAGGTTTCATCGGCAGTATAAAAAAGACACTACCCAGGTGTCCAGCTCCAACAGGTAGAATCATTTTCAGCACTGTCTCAGTTTTGCAGGCATGAGGATCATGGGCTGGTGGCGAAGATACGCTCATCTCCCTTTATCGGCCCCCTAAACTGTGAAATCCATTGGGGTCCTCCCCATTAAGTTAATATCTGCCCTGTTGTTAATTGCTGGTTGTTGTTGGTTGTCTCCTTTGTACAGGAGGGTAAGGCAAACGGGGATAAATTCAGGATGTTAAACATGCTAATTTTGGCATCATTCACATTCATTTGTGTGAAATAGTCCTTATGTTTAAACTTATCCAAAATAATCACACTAACCAAAGAAGAAAACAACCACAACAAAACACACAAGACAAAAACAGTTTTGACTTCTAAGGATGTGGCTGGTGATGCCTCCAAGGTGGTATCCATACCAAAGTGTCTAAGAACATGCAATGTACTAATCAGGGTGTTACTGCTGACAAGCTGGTGCCCAGGTCACAGGTGGCCATACCTGGGAACACTTCAAGTGAAGACTTGCTTAGGGAAACCACTGTGAAAAGCTTTCTAAGTGAGGATCAGGACTTTAAATTAAATCCTGAAGCACACAGGCAGCCTGGGAAGAGATCGGTGTTTATAGAGCGATTTGTGTAGATAGCAGCAGCGTTCATGATTGATTGTCAAGGGGCACGATGGGTATGAGACGGACCAGCTAGGACTCAGTTGCGGTCAAGAAGAGAGATAAGAACATTTACAAGAACTTTAGTTGCAACGGATGTTGGGAAGAGAAGCATACAATGTTTTTAATATGTAGGTGGCAGAAATAGAACAAATGTCGAAACAGAAACAGTAAGCGTGTGGGGTTGGGATGATGGTTGCACCCTCGCCATTGATGGAGACGCAGCACACAGTCTATGTGGTTAACCTCTTTTTTTTCAGCTGTGGTCTACTTATTTCCTTATTGTACAACCATAGCAAGCAGAGTTTCTCGTTTTATTTCAGTCTATATTTCTCCATATAGAATACAAGATCAAAAACAGGACTGAAAGCTACCAAAAAATGCCACCTTGACTTACTTTATTAGGAAATAAAAACAGTATGTGGAAGTATGTGGAGGTGAATCTAGTAATTGGCAGGGATTCTTTTGTTTGTGATGAAAACTACAAGGTTTGACGTCTGTAATAGTCACTTAATATTTGGGGAAGGGAGACCACATGCTTACATGCAACATTTAAATGAACTCAGAGTCACATCATACTTTACGCTAGTCCTGTTCTTCATGTCCACCACTTTCTTATTGTTCTGCTTTTGCAGGTGGTTGTGATTATGGGTTGGCTGCAGAGATCAGAGGACTTTACTGACCCACTAAGGTCATCGATTTAAAAAGAACACACCTCTATAACAAACTAAAGAAAGCGGGGTGTCAGCAAACCTGGGAACTTTCTAAACGAGCTGACCCTGAGACCTTATGAAGATTAAATGTAATGACTCACTAAATGGCTCTAACACTTGACTTGATTGAGTCACCTGCATTCAAGCAGGGATTATCAACCAAATTCAGGTAGCAAAAGAACCGACTGACAAACTTCTATATAATTACAGCAATGTAGAATAAGAAGAAGCCGGTTCCAGACCGTGTAGCCCTGATAATCTGCATCTTCAACCTGAGACCCTGAGACTGGGGCACAAAACCTGAGGCTCGGGGTCAAACTCATAGGGTTCCCAGGTATATGACATCATATCCCTGTGAAACTTGCCTCCGGGAATCTCTCAGCCTTGCCTGGAACCCCCTCCTGCTTTGGCACATAAAGTGCTGTGGAATATGCCGCTATTTGCATTATATCAGGGGAGACCAGGCACATACATTACACCATTTATGATGGCCACAGAGGGACGCTTTTGTTTGGGGGGTATATTTAGAGGCATGGGTAGGGTGACTTTGTGACTGGATATTCTGTCTTTCCTCCCCAGCACCTTAGATATATTGTTTTTCCGTTCTGTGATGGTTTTGGACAGTGTATCCAATAAAGACATCCGTCCAAATAAATTCAAACCTAATTATTCTGGACCTAACAATGAATTGTATCTAACTTTTTAAAAAAGGGATTAAAACCTTATATCCTATGATACAAAATCGTGATTCCTGTACTAAGAAAACTAAAAAGCGACAGCTGAACATACAGGGTTCATCACAAACAGAGCGAAAACACAGACCACCTGCAGACTTCTTGGACATTTTTCCAACTGTAGGAGGAGATCTAAAGGTTATTCTTCATGGCGCAAACAACAGCTGATGCTGACATCCCCCTCGTCTGAACATCTGCATTTTACATCTAACAAGAAGTGGTCCTACGGGTAGCTGTCTCCTCCTGTAGGCAGCGGTGTCCTCTACGCTCTATGGATTCATGTGGCCGAGGTTTTAAGGTTTAAGTTGGATGGAATATGTAATAATAATTGATTTTTAACCTTAAATGACCTAGTTATCCTTATTTTGGTGGCAAATACGCATGGCGAATTCATAAATAACAAGAATTTATAAAAAATACCAGCACAATGCTACGCCGATTATAAATAAAACAATAATTTATTACCACAATTCACAAAATTAGCTAATTTATATAGCAAGCCAATGTCCAAACAGGAGGAAAGTTCTTTGTATGCAAACTTTTTACTTAACAATACCAAAAAGATTTCTCATTGTTTAAATAAATGTTTTTTTCAGGACAACGTGGGATATACAGAACATCATCAAAATAAAGGCATACAGATAACCAATTGGTGATAAGTTACATTTTTCAGGTTTTGCGGAAAAAAGACAACAATGAACATTCCAATGAACAGCATGAGATACATTCAGCAACTGCCCTTCCATCGATAAAATGTTTTTGCCTTTTTAAGATATGTGTTGTCGTTACTCTTTTTCTTGTTTCCTTTCTAGGTCATCAGCCGATGTAAAGCTTGAACATTCAAACCCAGAATCCCTAGGAGCCCCCTAACTTTAAATGATTTAAACCTAAACCCCCCCTCCCGGGTATCACCATTACCCCTACCTTGATGCCCACCAATAAAAAAAAAATGGGTAAACATTGTCAAGAGCAAACAGAAATGGCCATAATTAGGCAACGATTAGTAAACTATGGTATTCTAACCGTAACATCTTCTTGTCCTATGCGTTGGGTGAAGTACCATGACGTAAGTTCAAAAGTTGATTTCATTTGTTGCTGGAGTCTGGGGTATTAGGGTAATACGGTATATTATATGGTCGCCAGATTTACAGAACTTTTCGTCCTATTTTCCAACTATTGATTTAAGATTTTAAAATATATGCCACCAACAATATTGTTATCGACCAAACCACCTGAATGTCAGCTGCAACAACCCCAGTATCAGTATGCTGTTATCTCTAAATATATTTTATTAGCTTGAGACTAGATAACCTCTCATCCATAGTTCATATAATCTTCATTTTCACTGAACTGAAAAATCTATATATAAGAAGAAATATATGTCGTATTCCGTGCAGTCAGATTGCAGATATGATTATACTACCATTAAGTCTCACAATATAAAATAAACACCCCCTCAGTGTCTATAACTTATAAATAACTATTACAGCCTAATTACATGAAAATTAAGACATTAATTAATCTCCAATACATTATCGAGTAGATTATCAAGGATGAAGTCAATTAGGATTCTCTTTATGGAAAGTTTGGTTGATGGTTGCGTCCTTGAATGGTTTTGAAAAATTGCGTTTGGCTGTGAAAAATAAAAATAGAGTTTCATTTTTTCCCTCTTTTTAACCATTTTTATGTTTCTGGTTATAAACTGGGATAACTTATGGGCAGATCCTGATTTTTCATTGGTGATTGCCTTTTCGTGCTATGTGATAAAAACTTGGTACCTATGGACATGGTCTAATAGGTGTCACTTTCTCCCTAGGTACTTGCTGATAAACATATAGCCAAAATACTTACATTTATATTTAATTTTATTAAATCAATCTGTAAGAGATAATCAGTGGGGTTTATTAATATAATTATTCATCCAATTTCAATGAATAAATTATCATTTTCTATAATAACAGCTAGATTATAAATCCTACTTCATTGATTTAATGTCTAGTCATTAACTTGTTAAAATATCAATCAAATATAAAAATATATCGTAATTAGGTGGTATTAATATACATAGTATATATATTATATATTATATATTTATACTATATATATTTTTTTATTTTTTTTTTTAAAAAAATTTTTACGTATCAATTTATCTTTCCTATGACTGATTTAATTCATACTTTGAAATCAAAATAAATGATTTGAAATGGGGAAATGCAATGATCATTTGTAGACTTTAGATTTGAAACGCTTTATATATTGAATAAAAGAAATTCCTTGCGTGTCTCGTCCTAACCCTTACAATATTGTTTCATTCAATCCCTTAACAAACACCTTTGAGTTCAGAAGGTGTAACAACCCATGTAATTGTAAACCATAAAATGTGTCTCTTCATAAGGATTCCATTGTTCCTCTAGACTCTTATCCAAATAGGAATCAGTAAATCATTTCCAGTGTTGTCTACCTCCGTTTCTTTCTTTTGTTTGGGTTAAGAAATAGTTTAAGCTTCGTATGTCTGAATGGTAAAATCTTGCTGTGAAGAATGAAATATTAAAACAATAATTTTACTACTCATTACAAAATTTAATTCAAACCAAATATTACCATATTTGCTCAATTATAAGATGGCCCTGATTATAAGACGCTTCCCAAAATGTGATTATTAATTTAGAAAAAAAGAAAAAGCCTGAATATAACACTACCCTATAAGAAAAAAAGGTTTTATTAGTAAATATTAATTCACATTTAAACTATTTGTTCAGATTTAATAAAAACTATGACTGAGAAGAATATACTGCCCTGCCCCCTGATATGCCTTATTCCCCCTATTTACCACTCTGCCCCCCAGATATGCCTTATTCCCCCTATTTGCCAATCTGCCCCCCCTCGATATGCCTGCATCTCTCAGACATTCACTGGCTGCCAGAGAGGAGGATCCGGGTCTCCTGCAGCGCTGCAGGGGATCTGGATCTCAGTCGTGCAGTCAGACCTCTGTTTGAGGTCTGATTAAAAGACGACCTCACATTTAAGACGAGGGGTGTTTTTCAGAGCATTTGCTGTAGATGGTGGCACACTCACTGTAAATGCTACAGGACAATCTTAGGGATTTGTAATCATTCATACATTACATCAATTTAAATCCTAAATACAGGGCAACGTTGATTTGTCTCATCCGTGACATTTGAAATGTGGGTGCCATCCTTGCTCCCCTCTATTAGTTTCCATTAGATTTATTTATATAGCGTCATCAGATTGAGTTGCGCTGAGTCAGTGAAATTATTAAAAATCACGCACAATGACAAACTGATACAAAAATGAGAAGAGGGCCCTGCTCTTGTGAGCTTACAATCTAGCCGGTGGTTGAAGGGGAAGTGAAACAGTAGGAGAGGACGGCTTGGATGGGGAAGAGTTAATCAAGTCAGGATGATTTGGAGGTTGTTGGTCATTCAGATGGTTTGATTAGGTTGATGGCTGAGAGTGTTAGGAGGAAAGGTTGTACACTTCTCGAAGAAAGTGGGTTTTCAGACAGCTTCTCCGCCTACGGAGGAGAAAGTCTGATGGAACCGGGAAGGGATTCTGTTGAGGGGCAGCAGAATAATGACGCAGGTCCCAAAAAGCGAAGAGATGAGTTATGAGTGTATTTGGATAGGATGGTAGACATATAGAGGGGGGGGGGGGGGGTTGTTAAGGACTGTAGGTCAGAGTCAAACATTTCAAGAACTGTCCAGATGCCCCCAAAGAAAATTAAACTGCAAGCAAAGGGCACACTGTATGAGCACTGAACACACTTTGTTCTAATGACATCATATATATATGTATGTATATGTATGTATATATATGTGTCATATATATATATATATATATAGTCATTTTTAATCTTTGTATTACTTTGTAACAAATCTGCTGCTAACAAAACAACGACAATGAGCCTTCATACTATCATAACCACCAGCTCCGCCACAAACGAATAAAGCAAGTCTGTGGCAGGAAGGGCACTCTATAACCATCGAGTTGAATTCCTGCTTTAGAGTAGTAAGTAAAAGAGACATAATACTAATAATGCCGTGCGCATACACCCCACGCTTTACAGATGCCGTTCTCGTGTGCAGACAAGTTTAAACGTTCAATTAATTTAGTGTCATAATCTCTTTAGCGTGAAAAGTAAATGATGACTCTGGCTATTGAGGGTTTGGGCGGTAGAATACTTTTGCGTCAGTATAGCGCTCTATACACGGGATCCTCACAGCGTGCGTAGTACGTCACTTCCTGTTTGGGAAATTGCTCGCTTGAAAGGGCTTCTCGGGGTGTCAGAGACTGCTGGGCTTCCGAATTCACCTGCAGTTTGTGCTGTGATCAGTAAGCTCGGTTGGTAATGGCTTCGTTAGTGGTTATTCCGTAGTTGATACTATTTGTATATTTTTGTTGTATCTCTGCATGCTTTGTTTGCTGCTGCTGCTGCTATTATCATGTAAGCCAGGGAAACAGTAGTGAGGGCCCATTGGGGCTGTGGGGAGGAACCATATGCAGAGCAGTTTTTGTTGTGTATTCAAGTAACTGCAGCCATGAGGACTTAAGAGCTGCTCCTGCTGAAAAGCAAGTTCTCCCCAATCCTCTGCCCCCCTTTCTTACCCTGATGTTCCATCTTCTAGAAGAAGCGAGATTAGAAAAGTACTGTAAAAAAAAAAAAAAAAGCCAAAAGTTTTTGTGATCTCCGGTCGGTTGCTTTGCAGTAAAACGTTCTCTGGGGCATCACGTTTACTGGGGTGCAGGGCTTTGTGCATGCGCAGAACAAGAAGGGATCCCTGGTCTGGAGGGGGTTCAACTTGCCCTTCGTATTACAGCCAGACAGGGATCACTAAAGAAATCAGCTTTCTTTAATTACTGGGAAAAAATCTGCCCATTGCTGTCTGATGGGGTATTTTTAACTTTCTTGGACATTATTTGCTGAAACATATTAAATAACTTTAACAACTTCAATGCCGAAGGTTTTTAGTGTCCTACTTTTCTTCCATTTTTACCGTATGTGGGTTTAAGATTCCCCTTTCTTCACGTTTGATGCACCCACGCAAATGATGGATCCAAGCGACAGTCCTATTTTGTTCTGTGATTCCCCTCCTGGAAGGGAATGCCTGATCGTGTGATTGGGCTTTCCTTATGTAACTGCGTACCAGCGCTCACGCCGAGCGCCGTTACATACAATCGGTCGGCAGGACGATGGCGATTCTGGCTTCCGCTGACACCCCGGTCCAGGCTTTCTGATCTCCTGCGTAGCGGCTGTGAGATGTTCCTGCAGCAAAATCAAGGCAAACCCGTATGCCCTAATGTGCTTCTTAGCACAGTTTTTATGGACATACTGGTACGTCCGTATGGTCACGAAGGGGTTAATTAACGTTCTTCAAAGTGCAGGGAGGAAATACAAAATAAAGAGCTTGCATCGAGGACCCATCACCCGGCCGGAAAGTTTATTGGAGCAAAATAAAATCAAGTTGAACAATGCTAACCTTCGTTGCTGTATTACAGGCTTAGTGATTGAGACTGAGCCATTCTATTGTTTACAAGGCGGTATGATAAGGAGTCGGGGGACTTTGGCCAGTAGATTGGGGCACATAACTAATATGCTGCTGCCTGTAAATATTATTTAATGACAAAAACGAGAACTTTTTCTAAAAATGTATTTGTATCCGACAGCAGTGATCCATTTTTTGGTTGTGGGGGGGTCTTCGTTGCTCGAGTTATGCCGTGCTACCAGCTGGGACTGCTTGAGTGCAAATCCTTTTAGCTGTTCTTGATCATTTGATAACAATCCTACTTTTCTGTTACTTCTGTTTCAGGATTCATCATGATCGAGGTTGTTTGCAATGACCGTTTGGGAAAGAAAGTCCGGGTTAAGTGCAAGTATCCTTTGCGGTGGCCATCGTTGTACAATCAGAATGTGTATTAAACTACAAACAAAACCCCTGTCTGTTGGCCGTTCTGCTAGAGACGTAATCCTAATGACTGCAAATGTCCAAACATTAAATGTGGTGCCGTTCAGTTTTTATGGTGATTGCTCCACATTTACCACCTCAGACTGCTCTTTAGAAGCCATCTCAAGTAGATAGGGTGGATAGGAAGATGTTTGGCAATCTTGCTAACGTAACTGTCGTAGTTTCCTTGATTCAGTGCTATTCAGCTCAGAAGACACCATTAAAGACCTGAAGAAGCTTATTGCAGCCCAAACAGGCACCCGCTACGATAAGATCGTATTGAAGAAATGGTGAGTTCCGCCAAGAGCTGCCTGCGTACCGATGATCACGAAACAATACAGGGAATAATATGTTTGGGATGCCGATGTTTCTCTTCTGTTTGTAGCATTGTCTCCTTTGCTTTTACTCTACTCTTCTTATCGATAAAGATAAGAAAAAGTGATTCTTCCTGTTTAAGAGGTGGTAGGTTTAATAAATGGCACAAATGCACCCATCCCCTCTCCCAAAACATGTAATCTGACATCACTTGTAGCCATTGCTGTCTCATTGAGGTGGCCATTAGTCCCAAAATGCTGTATGATCTCTGATGGGAATTAGTTTTGGTCAGTGGGGGGGGGGGTTCCTACAGGGCCTCAGCTTGCACACCAGTTTTTTTTTTTTTAGAATAATATATAGCAAGCTTACTGCTATGGTGATGTTGTAGTCTATAGTGTTTGGCTACTGGAACAAGCTGGGTGGCATTGCTAATGCGTTGTTAAACAGACTTATACCTTTTTATGATGTTTTTTTTTCTCCTTAGGTACACAATCTTCAAGGACCATGTGACACTAGGTGACTGTATCCTTTGTCATTTCATTAACAAAATAATTAAGTATGACAGCTGCAGGACTACATCTCCCATAATGCTATTGCAGCTAAGAGGCCGGCTGAGGAGATTGGGAGTCCTGCAGCAGCTGGATGGCCTCAGGCTGGACGCCCCTGAAGTATAAGGAGCCATGAACTATTGAACACTGAGAACCCTATAATTAAAGAATAAAACATCCCATTAATACATTTACATCCCTGATCATTTCACATGTCGTGATATTCATGTCACGTTAAATCCCTCGTGCAGCATGGGAGTCACGCCTGTAAGTAACCAGCTCCCATCTGAAGCTGTCCCTGGTCATGTGATTTGCTATAATTGGCAAATCAGCGTTCACATGCCCACTTAATTCTGATTGCAGTGCAGCGTGGGCATGGGAAAGTTCTTTCATAGCATTGGTGGTCATCTACAGAGGCGTTAGTTTTAGATGCAAAAAAATATAGAAGGTAGAATAATTTAAAAGCCTTGTCGAGGGGTTAATAATGGTCTTAATATATACCAGGGGCCTTCCAACCTGCGGCCCTCCATCTGCTGCAGGATTACATCTCCTATCCTCCTCGGGCCAGCCCCTTAGCTGAAAGAGCATTATGGGAGATGTAGTCCTGCAGCAGCTGGAGGGCCGCAGGTTGGCCGCTGTGTGTCGTCCGTGATGATGATGTATTGAGCAAAGCCAGCAATTCTTTTTGTGTCAGATTCAATCTTTTCTCGTGAGTCCTTTTATGTTGTGCTCCTTTGACACTTTTCTTACAGATGAAATTCATGACGGAATGAACCTGGAGTTGTATTACCAATAAGTTATCCACCATCTTCATCCTGTACATAACCCTTATCTGAAGAACACACCTTTTCCTGTTCTGTGCCAGGGAGCCTTCCATCCTTTTTTTTTTTGATCAACAAAAATTGCAAAATTGGTTTTGTTTAATTTTTAGAACGTTTGTACTTTTCTCTTCCATCTTTATTCAGTATAAAGAATGATTTTTATTGCCCCCCCTTCACGGATACAAATGTGTCCCTTTTCAAAGATTAGGAAAAAGTTGACTTGTAAAAAGATTTTAATTTTCTTTTTGTTTAATAATAAAATTTGAGTTGGCGCCACATTTTTTTCTGCTTTGTGTAGTCAAAGTATTTAAAGGCACAGTTATGGGATTTTTATTGAATTTTGATGAATGCCAAGTCTACCCAATATCTACATCTCTCTACTTTCTGTGCTGGTGACACAGAGGAGAGATCATGGTGTTTTATTTATTTATATATATGTGTGTGTATGCTGCTGGCATTGAATAGGATGGTTAGGTTGTCCCTGGGGGACAATAAAATGCATCACCCTACATACTTCATAGTAGAGACATCCGCTAGTCACATGGTCCATGGTTGAGAATATAAAAATCAGCTTATGTGCTTTCTAGGGCAATATTAATCCAGCTTTTCTAGGACGCCGGACATTTAAGTGGAGCTCTGATACAAACCTGAATGGGAATATCCTGTACCTGAAGTGATGTAGACCTAGTAGATACAACACATCTTATAGAATGGAGGCTGCTGTACCCTCACCCTTACAAGGTCCCGTTGAAAGTACAGTTGAAGTTTCCAGGGTGCTGCCCGGAAGATATTTCTAGACCCGCTGAAAACTTTAAAATATGATTAATATACACTGTGCCCAGTAAGATGACTAAATGGCAGCTTCACACCCTCCAGTGTCTCGCCACAAGAAAAAAAGTAAAATGAGTAACATAAAAGTGGGGAGGTGAACTGTATCTTATTTTGTGTGATTGCAGTGCACTTCCCCACTTTTATATCATTCTGAAAACATAAGTCTGGGTTATGTCAGAGGTTCTTCTTATCACTTCCTGATTCGAATGAAAAGATGAACCAGGTTGGGGGCGCTGTGTCGGTATGAAATACGTCTGAAAAGTTCTTCCCGTGAAATGTTCTTAAAAGGAACAGGAAAGGAGACGGACACGGAAGCGGTCGGTGGGGAAGGTATGCCGGTATTATAGGCCCTTTCACCTATTGAGACAAGCGAGGGCTGGAAATGCTTTACACTTTGAAAACACGGCAGGAACGTACAATTTTTACCATGTTACATAGATACTCTCATACTTGTTCAGCGTTTTCTGCCTATCGTACACTGCTGCAGAATATGATGGTACTATATATAAATATATATATATATACATATGTAATCAAATAATTATGCTGTGACGTTACAATGTTTTAGCAGTTAAATAATTGATTATAGTCAACTATATAATTGAGTTATAGTTATATAGTTAAAATATATAATGTAATATAGTTTGCTAGGTCTCCAAAAGATAGGGCTAGAGTCCATAGCAGATTTATTAGCAGTTAGGTTCGCTTTTGGCAGTAGGGTGTTGGGGGACCAACACCCTCAGGTACAGCATTGGTGCTGAGCGCCAGATATGACATCATATCCCGGGGCTTGGCATTACCAGGAGGGAGCAGACATCGAGCTTCCTGTATATGGGGCCGGTTAGAGTTAAGATCTCCCCAGTCAGCCCACATCCCAGAATGGAGACTCAAAAACCTTTAATTTGATTTGCTGGTTGAAGCAGGGCGGCTGCATATGATGTCGTAACCTAGTGCTTTCTGTCTGCCAGAAAGTAACTTTTATGTCTGCCGGCACATTCTGAGTATCAATAAAGTGTTTCGAATACATTTTAACAGTGAGATTGTGTAATAATAATTTTCGTTTGTCACCCGTGGTCTGTCTCGGTGTGCATGACTTCCCATATGGTCTAGCGGTTAGGATTCCTGGTTTTCACCCAGGCGGCCCGGGTTCGACTCCCGGTATGGGAA
>VKOC01000003.1:39150677-39169181 GCA_009364415.1 Spea multiplicata | reverse complement strand
GCACGACTAACAGATGCAGAGCATTGTGACACTAACCCTGCACCGACGAACAGATACAGAGCATTGTGACACTAACCCCGCACTGACAAACAGATGCAGAGTATTGTGACACTAACCCCGCACTGACAAACAGATGCAGAGCATTGTGACACTAACCCCGCACGACTAACAGATGCAGAGCATTGTGACACTAACCCTGCACCGACGAACAGATACAGAGCATTGTGACACTAACCCCGCACTGACAAACAGATGCAGAGTATTGTGACACTAACCCCGCACTGACAAACAGATGCAGAGCATTGTGACACTAACCCCGCACGACTAACAGATGCAGAGCATTGTGACACTAACCCTGCACCGACGAACAGATACAGAGCATTGTGACACTAACCCCGCACTGACAAACAGATGCAGAGCATTGTGACACTAACCCCGCACGACTAACAGATGCAGAGCATTGTGACACTAACCCTGCACCGACGAACAGATACAGAGCATTGTGACACTAACCCCGCACTGACAAACAGATGCAGAGTATTGTGACACTAACCCCGCACTGACAAACAGATGCAGAGCATTGTGACACTAACCCCGCACGACTAACAGATGCAGAGCATTGTGACACTAACCCTGCACCGACGAACAGATACAGAGCATTGTGACACTAACCCCGCACTGACAAACAGATGCAGAGTATTGTGACACTAACCCCGCACTGACAAACAGATGCAGAGCATTGTGACACTAACCCCGCACGACTAACAGATGCAGAGCATTGTGACACTAACCCTGCACCGACGAACAGATACAGAGCATTGTGACACTAACCCCGCACTGACAAACAGATGCAGAGTATTGTGACACTAACCCTGCACGACAAACAGATGCAGAGCATTGTGACACTAACCCCGCACCGACAAACAGATGCAGAGCATTGTGACACTAACCCTGCACCGACAAACAGATGCAAGACATTGCCATTCTAACCCCAAACTGACAAACAATAGCAGAACATTGCCATTCCAACCACACACTAACAAACTGGTGTAGAGCTTTGCTGCGTTAGCACCTGCGCTGACAAACAAGAAGCAGAGCATTGCAGCATTCCACCTTCATTGCCAGATATCTGCAGAGCATTGCAACATATGCTTGTTCTCTTCTGCAAATCTAAAGAGCACTGTAACAGTATATGTTTCCTGCCGGGGATTTACAGAACGTTGTAACATAAACCCTTTCTATACGGAGCCTGCAGAGCACTGGAACATCTAGTGCTGCTCTGCCAGAAATCAACGGAGCATGGCTGTGTTAAGCCACCCCTCCCAGGCATATACAGAGAACTGCAACACGAACCCCCATGTAAGATAACTGGGAACCTGTAATGCACAATATTTGCAGAGCGTTCGATCAGGAACCCCCATGTAAGATCTGCAGAGCATTGAAACACTATCTTTCCATGTGCGGCACTAGCAGTGTTGCAGCAGTAAAATAATTTTCGTAACTCAGTTAAGCGTATTGCTGGTTCAGAGAAATATGATCAGAGGTAAAGTATATTGCTAGAAGAATCCCGAAAAAGGTCAGAGAATGTCCCATTAACCTCTTTAGCAGATATATGGGGAACATCCCAGACCTCAAGGTTGCTGGCGGTAACAGCAGGGCAGTTGACATCAGAGCTAAGCAAGCAGCATGGTTGTGCTTCTATTAACAGATCACAGTCAGAACCCAGCAGGGTGAACCATGGCTAATCCCAGGTTCTCAGAGGGACAAACCCTACCTTGGGCCACATATCTGCAGATCAGTGCGACCCTACCCCTCTCAGAAGGCGGCCGCAGATGTTCAAAAGGAACAGGTCTATTAAGACCAGGCTAACATCATATACTATAAACTATCCGAGAATATGATACTAAATACATCTGCGGTAAATTTCACCCGTGTTTAGGGTGGCCTGTGCTTTTTGGCACCCAACTCCTTCTGTTCCTCTTTCCTTCCCGTGTATCCTTTTGTTTTTCATTTACAAATTCATATCAATAAAATTATATATTTTCTAACATTTCATATGGTCAAAAGGAGGCACTTTTTGTTTTGGGGTGTGTTAAAAAGAGAAGTGAACAGAGGGAGGGGGCTTTATGAAGACATGGCTTTTGACTTTGTGGCCTATTTATTGTATTTACACTATTATAAACATTTAACAAAACTTGTCACCGGATAGTCCAATTTATAGAGGCCATGCTTTATATCAGGTGATATCCATTGGAAAATTCGGTTATATGATCATGTCTGCATGTCTGCCTCCATCCATTGAAACTAGTCTCCGGGCATTGCGGAGGCTTGATGGAAACCCGCAATTCCAGGTTGTGTTATCGATAGCCATGGGCCTCGTGTTGGGGACCTGACACACTAATCTCCCTGCCCTCCTGATATATTACCAGACACAGTGGTTGCAGGGAGTAAGGACTGCACTTGTGCACTTGAGTACCTGTAAAACAGCTCCCCGTGACTCGTATTGTTATGCTAGTGGATGTAGCATTCTACAAATTTTTCCCCAAACGTATTCATTATCTACCAGGAAATGTTGGATGTGTTTGCTCAGAGCCCACCCAATTAAAGAGACTCTCACTGACTAGCTTTCGTAGAAGGATGCACCTGAAAATCCACCTGGTAGTAATGTCTTGTTATATTTAACTTAAGATCCACATTTTTTGGCCAAATTCTTTCTGACTTCCATGCAAGCCATATATTCCCTAAATTAATTCTTCATTTTTTAGAACCACCGTGGTTCCAATGGTCAGTGTAGCCATGACAGATTCTTAAAGCAACCCTTTCCGAAACATGTGGATATTGCATTTATTACACATCCCTTGAAATATCGTTTCATAAAGATTCTCAAGGCATCCCACCAGTCATTTTGAAGGGATTGGAAGTTATTGGATCTAGAGACATGCGGTCTGTGCTGCAAACATTTACATGTCATGACATATTAACAGCATACGGATATAGAAAGGCAATAATCCGGTGTACACAGAAGTAAACAATCTACTGACAATGACACATACCTCTGTGACATGATCTTAAAGGCGTCGGGTAGGTAGCACTGCACATTCTCCATCTGGAAAGGGTCAGCATCACAAATTTTATCATCTGTCCGCCCATAGTTGGCATTCTCCACCATGATGACGTCACTGCCAGGGCATCGCAGCTCAATGGGGTACCCTTCACAAGCCAACTCGCGACGCATCAAGCCAAACGGAAGGGCTGCCCGGCTTAGGCCTGTAGAGGGTAGAAAACCTTGTTACAAAACCAAGCATATCGGGGAGATCACAACACTTTGCCCCAAGTCAACACAGATGACCCCTTAAACATTTAAGGCCGTTAGGATGGCTTATTTATTGTTAATCATAAATGGAAAATGGATAGGGGTCAAAAAGGTCACACAGGCAGCATTTCCACTTACAGGATCCTTGCTGTGCTACTTTATTGGGCTTCTGTACTTTCCTCTTAGTGAGTTCTACTGTTTGTAGGCCAGGAAGGACATGATGGCCAGTGTTTCCCAAATGCAATATTTATGCCATTTTGTTGTCCTAGATCCCTTGGCTAAACAAATGTATCTAACCATGGAAGAAATATGTTGGATTATTAGTAAAACATACAAATTACTGGTCTGATATAACGCACATTACAGGCCTTTTAAGGGACAGTATTGCCAGTGCTGTAACTGCAGGGCTGTGGGGTTAGATGTGAAAGGACCAAAAAATGCCCATTTAAAATATATAGTCCAAACTTGTGTCTATTAAAATAAAGGCACGCTACTAATACTAAAAGAAAATAGTAGTGCCATTTGGAAGTGCCACAGATGCAGAGTCACAAGACCCTTTAGCAGCCATACTCGGCTCATACCCTTGACACACAAAATGTCACTCCAATTTATTGACAGCTGCAGCAAAGGCTAATAAATATGTGCCTTATATGAAAGCATAGATTACAGCTTCCCAGATGACTTTTCTGATTACACCAAACCCCTTTTGATATCTCCTAATCACATCTTAAGATGCAGGCTCACTACATTCCATGTTGGGACGAACATGTGATGGACAGCGTATCGTATTATACTCTGTGGAGGACCCACATAATTGACTTTGAATTGATTCTGTTTGCACTGATATTGGACGGCTTCATAGTCATGTGGCAGCTTGTGTTGCAGAAACAACGAACAGTTCCCAACTTCATTTAATAAACCGACTTTTATGAAGAAACAGATTTTTCTTTTGCCGTGAGTGTATTCCCATTCCGCCTCCTCCTACAGATCCCCCAGGATCTCTTCGCTGCTTTCAACACAGCTGATCGGCCTTTTCTTTCTTAACTACTCTACACACTATTGGGCCTGGGGACATTATTCGGATTCACATAATATCTAATTACTCTTTCTGGGATTTTTTTTCCCAAGCTGCTCATATTTATTCCAATTTTCTGTTGAGGTCTCAGCAAACCTCTTTCCTATCATTTTAGGACCTCATGACAGGGCCTATGCTGTTTATGGAATCCCTTTCTTGATCTCCCAGTGGGGTTTATTCATTAAATAATAATCAATCAATTCAGACCTTCACACTTTGTAACAACAGGGTATAAAGCGTGATCAGCTAGTGGCCAGGGATAGTAGTCATCAAAAAAGAAACATTGTAGCCATGATATTGAAAAGTTACTTTATACATTACTAATTTGCAGGCAATATCCCTCATTTGTCTTACTTTCTTCTGCTGCATTCTTTTGTCTTGTAACCAATTGATGAGCCACCCTTATTCTTTCTGCTCTTATAGCCATTATGCTGGTTTGTATTGTTATGTTCTAGTTTAGTTTTGTATGCTAATAAGTTCTATACTTTTCGCTTAATTCTTTATTCCTTGTGTGCTGTGATTTCTATCTACCACAGATTAATGAGATCTGATCCCTCAGGTAAGTCATTAGGGACATGCCTTGTCTCCGCATGCCAGAGCTTTCAATGTCTTGTGGAACTGTAAACTTACCAAGCTGCTTTTTTAAACTTCTGGCCAAGTGGTGGCCCGGTAATAAAGGAACGCGAATATATTTGGGAGACAGCCCACTGCATAATATGTGCAAGACCCATTGACCAGAGATTGAGCAGAAAACCCATACAAAGAGCCTTGTGTACCAGACACTATAGAAACTTTACATTTCAAATACAAAGAAGAGGCTTTGGGCTCATAACCTTCCAAAACCTCCCAGCACTCTCTTTCAAGTGTCCAAGATGGCCTCTTTTTAGTAAGAAAATATAGGGTGCTTACAGTAAATCTAAAACAGCACTTAAAGTCATTTAAGTCATTTTTGTCAGTCACCCGTTATCTGTACTTTCTTGTAAGGTGCCTCACCATGGTCTAGATATCCACAGCCTGTCAGGTTTTTTTTCTCTAAAATGCCCATTTTCTGTATAAAATACAAGGTTCAACCCTTTACAATAACACAGATTCATCCTCGACATCTCAGCCCTCTCACGGGCTTGTTCATGGATAAAGAAACTATTCATGTCAAGGAGAGAAAGTAAAAATTGGCAGTTAAGGGGTCACCAGTCCAACCTATGTTATATATATGGTAATAGACATGAACAGGGCTACACAATATCTCCCCGTGTCCAGAAGTCGACGATTACTGGGCCGTTTCTAAAATTGGATTACAACATGCTTCCTCTTTTGTAGCGATGACCTATGCTTCTTCTTACTCTCCCCTGCTGCTAAATGCCTCCAAATCCTTTCCTCAAATAATCAATACTCATCCCCATCCTTCACCGCTTAAAACAGACAATATCACCTAAAAATAAAAAGGCTCATATACATTTAAATGTCCTGCAGGCATTGTCTGTAAAACATATTTATTTCAAGCAATCAGTCAAATGTTTACTGCTCCCCTTGATGTGTAGTCAGCCATTAAAGGAGTAGGTAAACTAGACATTAAAAACCTATTTAAGAGTAATGAACCCTGGCATGCCGGTTTTATACTGGAGCTATTTAATTTGGCTGTTTTTTTTTCAATGCAAGGGTTAAATATTTCCACATATTCTGACTAGATTTGGAAGCCCTAAAACATCTGGGGTTACCGGGACTTATATCGTAGAATAAGCAGATAAGAATCATTTGGCTCATCTAGTCTGTACATTTTCCTCTTGTAATCAATCCTTGGTCTCGTCTTAGATTTAAGTCTCCCTTATGCTTAAATCCCCTCACTCTATTAGCCATGTTCTGGCTAATAACAATGCTCTGTTCCATTTATCTACCATCTACTCAGTCACATAGAGCTTCCTTACATTACATTCAAGAGTCTGACCATCTAATTGTAAACAACCAACCTCCCTGTACCTTGTTAAATCCCCTTATACATTGAAATGTTTCCATCTACTATATCTATTATACCCCTAGAGAACGTGGTCAACAATTATATTTATTTTAGATGTAGCCATTCTATGGTTCCTTTTTGTTAGGGGTTTCTAAGAGAGATTACCTTCCAAGCTACTACAAATATAAACAAGCTTGTCCCTCAAAGGCATCGTGATAATGATTGTAAGTGTACCTTACCTGGGGATTTCCATGGGCTGGGGTCCATGTTTCATGGGGTAAGGGTCCCCAATATACCAGAATGGAATAGGGGTGGGGGTAGCCAAATACCGTACTTCTCTCCCTACTCGTAAATCACCTTTGATTACCAGAGCATCTGTGCCCAACATGGAGAATTCCCAAGTATGCTTTTTATAGATACATTTACGTAAATGTTTTGGCTCTTTTAAATGTCATATGAGCACCAACGCTATAGGTATTAGAATGTTTATTTGTTTCAAAGCTTTTTTTCCAGGCCCTTTTTAAAGGTTGCCAGATTTGCACATCAAAATAACGAACACTGAGAAAATTAAAATAGATAAGAGCGCAGAGATCAGATCTCTTATTTTCTTTTTGTTCTCCTGGTTTTGACAGGTCACTTTAATTACCACTTGTATCATTATTGTCACTCATTATATACTTTCATAAACAGAGGTCAGTGGCCACACAGAGCTCTTTACAAACCTTAACTGGATAAAGCCGAAGATAATTATCATTATTACGCCTTCTGTGTCAAACAAAATGTCCACAGGCACAGACTACACATATTATGTTTAAAACTTTAGGAGTATTTACTCTTTGTAGGCAATATCTTATTTTTTAAAGTTTACCTATAAGCCAAGACATTTAAGTGGAAATCTCAATTGGGAAACTTCCCTTAAATAATTTGGACATAATTCCTGCATTCATGGTCACGTCTCTATTCAGAAAGGCAATGCTTAGGCCAAATGATTCAACATGACACACCAAGACATTCTGGACAATGCTCTGCTTCCAACTTTGTGGGAACAGTTTGGGGAAGGCCCTTTTCTATTCCGGCATGACTGAGCTCCAGTGCACAAAGCAAGCTCCATAAAGACATGGTTGGATGAGTTTGGTGCAGAAGAACTTGACCGGCTGCACAGAGCCCTGACCTCAACTCCATAACACCTTTGGGATGAACTGGAAAGGAGATTGTGAGCCGGGGCTTCTCATCCAGCATCAGTGTCTGACCTCGCAAATGCTTTACTGGATGAATGGGCAAAAATTCCCACAGAGACTCTCCAATATGTAGAAAGCCTTCCCAGAAGAGTGGAAGCTGTTATAGCTGCAAAGTGGGGACCAACTCCATATTAATGTATTTAGAATACAATGTCATAAAAGTCCATGTTGGTGTAATGGTCAGGTGTCCCAATACTTTTGTCCATATAGTGTATTTCATGTTTTTCTCTTACTTATTTTAACCTATAAACACCCATTATATGGCAGTGGGACGGTAAATCTATGTCTGTCCATTTTTTGAGAATAGTCTTATCAGCTCTTATGATAATTATCAATTCAAAAAATAATAAAGTGAATATATATATACACTGTATGTATATATATATATATATATATACATATACACACAAACTAAACCAGCATGGACACAGAAAAGGTAATGGAATAACTGCCTCCTTTTTATGTCATTGAACTAGTTAAGAGAAGATTCTTCGGTAAGAATAAATATTGTAGTATTAAAGACCACAGAACATATTCTATTTTTTAAATATTTTTTAGAATTATTCATGTATTGGTTGAGTTTTGGATTCCTCACTCAAGAAAGAACAGTGCTTGTATACATGATTAAACTCGGGAGTTGTCTACTGCAAAACGGCTTAGCTTCTATGATACGGAGCTTTGAACCATCTAGGTTTAAGTCTATCCCTGCTTCAGGACATGTGCGTCAATCAAAATCCACAAATTGAACCACCCGAGGCCTGAGGCTTGTGTTTGAACATGCCTGTTCCAGAGGGAGCCAGGCAAGCGGGCAATGCAACCACGTACCTTTGTACTCTCACTTAGGGTATTAAGAATAAGTGTTAACCTCAACTTTTTTTTTTACTCCTCCAAAAAGCAAGAGATGTTTTGAAATAAAAGGGAAATTCCAAAAACAAGGTTTTCCCATGAGCGCTATTGGATATACAAACATCACTTGTACGCTTTTCAGGTCTTTGAAATGAGTGCCATGTTTATATTTTTTCACTTGAAAGGATGTGACCAGTGAAGAATGTGGTTCATTAGCTAGGAGTAGTTATTTGTTGGTAGAGAGACCCTGATTTAACAGACAACGCAAGGTGATTTAATAAGAAAGCATTTAATGAGACAACAATCAAAGGAGGTATATTGCTCAGCTCAGACCAACCTGGAAAATATGCGCTTTATTCTCATTATCTCCACAACTCCACTTACTCGCTCTTATTAATCTCTAACCCAAGTCTGTCTGAAATCGGAGTGGAGGCAAGGATCAAATCAAAGGGGCGAGACAGTGGCTGGACTTTAATCAGGTTTGCAGAAACATTAAAGGGACCCCATATGGTTGGGCCACTTACCTTCACATGGCACAACAAATATCTAAAAATACATCCATTGCAAAGTATTTATATTACAACCCCTTAAGGACCAGGGCTATCTTACGCTATAGGATAGAACATAAATGGGGTCAGGTAATACAAATTTATTTTTTATAAAATATATATATATATTTTTTAACCTGGTTCTTGGCACCCAGGGATTCACTGTTTCTTACCGTTCTCTATCTCCCTCCTGCTCATGATCACATTGAAGGGGAGAGGTAGAGCAAAGAGACAAGCACCGGTTTTGTCATCTTACTGTATCCATGAACGCCATTGACAGCAGAAGAGATCACATGCACAGAAGTGCAGGGAATCTAGACTGACTTCTCTGGTCATGGAGTGGTCAACAACACCAATGACCCCAAATCACTGCTACATGAGATAAGGACAATCTACCCCAGGTTGAGGGCTCATTTCCCTAGTGGACAATGCTCATTGGGCCAGTTACCACAAAGATCTCTGATCTCCACAGCCAGCCCATTTACACTATGGAGGACTGTACCGAACCGACATAGCCTCCATAGAATGCTGTTCAGAGGCATCATGCATCATTAATAGGAAGAGCACTGGGACACAACATCATATCCACGATCTCAAGGACGACGGCCACAGAGATGATGGCTGGGTCAACCTGGGTCAACACTCAAGATATCTTGTCATGAATTTCTTTATCCCTTCTTATTCCAGACTGACGGGTGTTAGAATCAACAACAATCAGCAACCTAATGTTAGGAGAGAAACACGATAATGTGGTGGTTATATACTTGTTCCCATGTTAAACACATATGGTATACATTGCTTATTTGAATCCTTAAATACAATTATATGTGATTATTCAATGTATAGAACTATGAAATGTAGGATTTGGGAAAAGTTTAAAGTAGCAATTTGCTTTATGTGCAAATCCTCTTATGTTGCTTTGCACTG
Organism: Spea multiplicata; assembly: GCA_009364415.1. NCBI lineage: Eukaryota > Metazoa > Chordata > Amphibia > Anura > Pelobatidae > Spea > Spea multiplicata. Next base: position 39,159,283 of record VKOC01000003.1, on the reverse strand, counting down.
AGCTAAATATAGATGCTCTTTATAGATATTTAATATTAATGGGATTATTTACCTTAGACAAGAAACTGATTTTTTGTAGACGGAAATCCATGCTTTCCTAGGAATGGCTTTTTAATCTAACAAGTATGTGGCAGTGCCTGGGATCAATTATTTAAAGGTTAAAGGATCTTAACATATATAACCTGTGACGGGGGGATATGATAGAAACATTTAAATAAAAGGAATCAGCATGATAAAGGAAGAGAGTTTATTTAAAAGAAGAAATATTACCACAAGAGGACATAGTCTTAAGCTAGTGGGGCAAATGTTTAAAAGTAATACCAGGAAATATTACTTTACTGAAAGGGTGGTGGATGCATGGGATAGCCTTCCAGTAGAAGTGGTAGATGATAATACTGTGAAGGTTTTAAAGCAAGCATGGGATTGGCATAAGGCTAAATTAGATATAAGATTAGGGCAGGATCCAAGGAAAGTATTCAGCGGTTGGGCAGACTAGATGGGCCGAAAGGTTCTTATCTGCCATCACTTTCCATGTTTCTATTACTCTTAATATACATACTCTCTCGCTTCATTATTAGAGCGTTCAAGTAGGCATATTACAAAATATGGGATAAAATTAGCAATTTAAGGTCAAAGAAGGACTAAAAAAAAAAAGACCGGTATCAAACCAGTCAATCTACCCAATCACTAACGCTCCAACTTGCCAATCACTAGCGCTACCTCTTCCATGATATCAAGGCAGACCCTTCCTACATATACATCTATTTCTATGGTAGCCTCTGTGCTTGAATACACTGCCTATGGGTACCCGAGTCTCTGTATATTTTGGTGGAAGATAATATACTGAATTCTGGCCCTTGAAATGCAAACGCTTACATTTCTCCAGAAACCCCCCAGGTATAGGTATAACATTCATGCGCATGGAAGATAGTGGGAGCTTATGGTAAATTGTATTATTCGGAACAGGAGTTGTACCTATAGCTAAACCTTAGAGTCTGTTTTGCCATGGGCCCTGTTTAAATGACCAGCCGCGCTCCAGTGGTTTGGACAGCCACTTCAGAGCTCAGTCTTGTGTTGCGAGTCTGGCAATGGCTGCCGACAGCTGGGATGTTCAGATCTGCACTCAGGAGCTGTGGCAAATCGTTCAATTACTTGGCTTGGAAAACCGCTGCCTGAGGTATGTGGAGGCATATTACAAAACGTGGGCTATGCTTTGTAATTTAAGGCCAGCCAAAGAAGGACTTAAGTAGTGATGGGTTTCCAACCAGTGAAGTGGAGAGCTTTTTGGCTGATCTATCTCTTTTCCTAAGCACTTATGGTTGTCATCATTAATAATATTTGCTTAGTGCTCTGAAGCTAAAGTTTGGTTGGCATCAGTAAGTATTTAATAAAGTTCAATCTCCTAGTGCGAGTATTTTACTTGGAAATATAAGGCAGACGTAAATGGGTTTTTAATAGCTCTGAAATTTTATTGTCAGGAATTTGTCATTTAATTGGCTTGGAAATCTAGGGTTTTCTGTATATATATATATATATATATATATATATATATACATACATATATACACAATATTATTATTTTTATTTCTTTTTTTCAGTTGTCTGCTTTGGCTTCGATTGGATACGGATGCTTATGTAAAGTACTAACGTCTGGATAGGAGCTTCTTATAGTAAAACCCTGGCTGGTCTTGATAAGCCGGATGCAGTGGCCTCTGGGAAGAAAGACATTTCAACCCAAAGTCAGGAATAATTATCTTTACAAAGATGCGTAGTGGTGTCTACTGACATTAATCTTTCAATGGTTTTAATTTCGGCAATACTTATTAAATTATAAGCTATTTTTTGCTTTTTTTTTATAATTGCTATTATTATTTTTATAATTACAGAAAACCATTAGTCTTTTGTGTGATTATGTAGGGAAGCGTTTGTATAAATAGAAACGTCAGTGACAGAAATTATGGGATCCCTTAAAGAAACATGTTGACTGCTCCGATTAGTCTTGAATTATAAAATTTGCAAATAATCAGATGACTAAGCATGAAGAGCAGTGGCGGTTAAAGCTATATGTGTTTTAAAGGTAATTAAGACACACTTTTTGAGACTATAAATACTATAAATCCTTATTGTAGATGCATGGAATGACCTCCCTTGCACTAAAATCTACTATTGTCTTTACAGTGGATGTTTTTTATACTTTTCCCCTTATAGTGGTTAGAGTGATTGGTGCACCGTGGCTCCCGTGCTCTTAGTAGATCCAGTCCGTCTTTGGCACTCAAGTCCCATTGTCCCCGTTTCTTCTCCTGATCCCCCCTTTTCTATAAGCTCATATTACTCAGTATAACTGTATCACAGGCCCCTAAAGCCACAACAATGTGAACCGAAACAGCAGAAAATGTGTTAGATAAACTATGTAAATAAAATACATTGTTCTTCAAAATGAACAGGTCACAAAGGCACATTAAAAAGTTACGGCAGAATAGCCACATCTGTAACTACACCACCTAAAACAAAAGCGCCATTGTGTCACCATTTAATGGTGGTGGTGGTGGGGGGTGAGCGAAGAGGTAAATGAAGGCTTGAATAAAAAGAAAAAACAAAGCATTTCAGCAGATTTCTAACCTTAACCTGCATTCAATGATAAAACGCAGGTCATATTTGAAGGAATGGTTAAGCTGTCATAACAATTTGAATAATAGCAATTGTGATGCGGTTTTTGGAATGTGTGTATTGTTTCCTGGAAGATTAAAAACATTCTGTATCGTAGAATAACGTCAAACACTTCTATATAAAAGAAACCAAATAAAGTGGAGTGTCAGTCTTGTCTGCGCCATACACGTAGCTCAGATTTTCAATACATATACAGTATATTGCTTATTTTCATTTGTAAACACTACATTGCATTGGTTCTTTAAGTCTATAGAACTGTTACTCGTTTGGGAAAAGTGACAGGTCTGCTTTATGTGGAAGTACAAACGGACGTTAAAGGTTTCCAGCATTGAAGACACTAAAGGATATTGAAATGTAATGAAAAACTAGAAATCAATAAAAGAGCTCACTAAAATCTGTCTATTATGGTTCATGGAATAGTAGGAGCTTATATTGCACTATAATGTAACATTGCTTTCCTAATGTAATCTCTGCAACCGGTATAAGATAACTACCAAGCTCGTTCTCCTGAGACGGACAAGAAGGGTTTTTCCTTTTATGTATCAAATGGCATCTTCTTAAAATTGGCTGTTTGGTAAAGGGTTGGCAAGCAGCTGGCTCCCATCTCTTGGCTCTTCAGTTGTAGGGAAATTACTTCTGCTTTGAATTTCACAAAAATAGAGAAAGATAACAGAAGACAATGGACTGAGAGGAAGTGATCGGGCCAGATGTTGCGGCATTGTTTACTTATTTGTTCAAAAGCACTGTGCTATAATTGTCTTTGTTATACATAATATTTATGAGGAAAGGGCCTGGCGTTTAAGTAACAGCCAGCAGCTCGTGCATCCTTCAGATGAAATGTTGACTGTCGACTTGCCAAAAATCTTTTTTAAAAAAGTGAAGAACAAATACAAAAATCCCGATGGCAGGAAACCAACCAGTAAACAATTAACTGGACTCTGAACTGCCCATGATTGTCCAGTAAAGCATAAATAGTGAAACAGACGTTTGCTCTGATGTCCAAAAAAACCCTGACATTGGATCTGCTGGAACCCCCTGGAGATGCCACCTGTCAACATCATGGAACCCAATAAAAATATAGACAATTTAACATCTGGAGGAAATTAGACCTTTGTCCTACAAAGCACTGGGAAACTTATATACCAAAAAAAGCAAACGTCTAATCAAAGGAATAAAAACAGCCACAAAACATGTTTTTAGGAGTAAATAAAAGGTAAATTGGAGATTTGTAGTAGATGCATAAGAATTGCTGATGCACTCGATTATGTGTGTCAAACAATTCCAAAGCAGCCGAGTCAGGTTTTAAGGATCTGCATGCTTCTGCAAAGGGGTAACCTTCATTTTTTTCACTGTATTTTCAAAACCGGGCAGAATAAAACCTGCAAAGTCTATTGGACAACACACCTGCAAGTGAAATCTTGCCGAATGAGCTGCCAACAATCTAAAACAAAAGTACAGCAATCACAATAACAGACATAAGTATTCCATAAACTGGAACTGACTTCCATATAACCTTGGGTTCCATGACCATTAAGGTCAGCACCATGGTCCAGAAGAATTTTTTCATGGTCTTGTGTAAGACTCAAGTGTATTTGAAGGACAACCAACCTCTCTGTTAAAACCCAGGGGCACAATTCTACTAGATTATTTATTTAATAGTTTTGCCCCTCCCACACATGCTGAATGATATATAGTCCTTGACATTAAAATATGGACAGAATGGAGATCCAGAGTGTTCTGACCCGTAACTGGCACGGGTAAAGGATCTACTGAATGTCCCCAACCCAAAAACCCCCAAAAGACAGCATTTTCAATCAAGTACTATCTCCCACCAGCTGGGATCATAATTTTACAGAATAGCAAAAATTTGACCTTTCCCCCTAAAAATACCGGAAAAATTAATCATTTTAAATCATGGAGACTGCGAGGAGATAAACAAGGATCATTAAGGCAGAGGAATTGGGGTGTTAACGTAAGATTGCGTGCATGCCATGGAAAAAGCTTAATTTGTTCGGTACTTAATGTTTCTGAAATATACTTAAAGCTTGTACAGACGGAGACATTTTCTATGAGACACCTGCAGAAAATTAAAAGAAAAGTAAACAAATGTGAAACAAGCCATTTACTAGTTTTGTTAGGATTCCTCTTCATTTTTAACCATAATGGGACCTTCTTGAAGGAAAATGCCCTTTAAATCCTACCATCCATTCCGATGACATTATTCTAGAGCCCGTTAGAACTAAAGGTATTTGCTGAAAAAGAGTGATGATATCAGAGGAGTCAAATTATGGCTACCAGCTCTTTGGGAAATAGGTTTAGTTGCCATCACCATTGAGGAAAAAGGTAGCAATGAGGTGGAATCTCATTTTCATTGGGAGTCGTTTAGGCAAACATGGAGAAATTCAAGCTTGGGATGTGTATAAAGCTATCCTAACAAGTAATAAATGATTCCAAATGGCAGACGAGACAGGCCGATTCATTTTCTGCCCTCGTAATCTTTGTGTCTATTAATGGATGTGATGTCTCAGGCCATTTCTCCTACGTCCAGGCTCTTCTGTTCTGTGCTTGCTTACTATATTACTGGTTTTGGATTCACTTTGGGAAGGTTAACCTGGCACTTTAAGGACAGCAGTGGATGAAATGACGTATATGTGGCTGCCTACTGGATACACGCTGACGCGCACTACTCTCGGTTGCACGGGGCTATACATACTAAGCTACGTAATCTGTCGCACTAGCTGCAATATAGGTCCGCTATTGCGCACTGGGCATTTGCCGCTTTTGCGTACTGGCCGGTTGTGAAATGGCCTAAGGTTAACCAAATGCGCGCTACTCATAATGTTGACTTGTATTTTATTTACATGTATTTTCTTTGCAGAATCCTAATTTCCAAACAAATGTTATGCAGTGTTGTCCCCGTGATAGCTGTCATCACATAGGAGTCTGCTTAGCTGTAACTCATTATTCTTACTGGTGTAAAGGTAAGGCCTCGTCTTGCTGCAAGCATCCCTTACAAAGAAAGCCAAGAGAGGGTGGTAGATAAGTGGAACGGCCTCCCAGCAGAAGTGGTAGAGGTTAATACAGTAAGACATTTTAAACATGCATGGGATAGGCATAAAGATTTTCTGAATGTAAGACGAGGCAAATGACCGATTAAGGCTTGAGTCTTTAAATCAAAATAGGTGCAGACTAGATGGGCTGACTGGTTATTATCTAATGTCAAATTCTATGTTTCTATCTGTCGCCAATGGAAGGTTCTCTTTGGACAGAGTTATAGGTACAAAATAACAAAGGTGCAGGTCTGTATGTCAAGGCTGCTATACCTACTGAGTGCCATTAACCGGACAGGTTATGCAAATATCTCTTGCTTGACAGAATATTTCTTAATTAATGCCTCGGCTTTTCTGGTTAAATTTGGCAGAATCCGAATCTCCTTAATAATCAGAGCTGTCAACATTGCCTTTGCTTCACTTGTCAGCAATAGCCGTTTGTGGCTGTTTTATAGGTTTTTCTTGCATTAGGCCCTATCTTCTTATGTCAAAATATGGATTAATAATCTTTTTTGGGGACTGGAACGCTGTCATGTCAGGTCTTATACGATTAATTACTCAATTTGCCTCAATGACATTTATAAGTTATTCACTGAACCGGAGCCAGGTTTTGGAGCACCATGTATCCGTTCTGATCCAAGTGTAAATGAGTATGTTTGCATTAATATATAATATATATATTATATAATAATATATATATATATATATATAAGCCAATGAGAGAAAGGACAGTACAGATTCCATCCTCTGTTGGCTGCTGAGTCTGGTTTGAGATGCAGGGAGATACCGCCATAAGCAACTGAGCGTGTCCTCTCCAGTAATCCCTAAACAAGGAACAACAATGTTAAAGCATTGGCAGTGTGCTTCAACCATTTCTCCATAGACTTTCATTAGTCAGGCTGGGTGATTAGGGCTTAGCCATTCTTTTGTTTACCATAGGCAGTATGAGCAGAGTCAGGGTGTTCATCTAGTAGACTAGCCCGACAGAACCAAAACACATATAAATGGTCAATATGCGGCCGACTGAACACAGGAAATTATGTAAAAGATGTTATTATGTAAAAAATTAAAACAGAACAAATCTCTTGAAAACATATTTTTATGTGCTATTAATATTTCTTTGTTGGTAGACGTTCCCCTGTGATTCAGAAATTCATGCTAACAAAATCTAAAGGTTACATTGACGGAAGCTTTCACACGCTCAAGCAAAAGGAACAAGACTTATTATTATTATTTCATGTTTTGCATAGCGCCGTCATATTCCAAAATGCTGTGCAATATACAATGGACTTGTTTATTCAATTGCTTGGCTTGGTTTGTATGTATCCCAAACTGTTTGTCTAATCTGCATTTAATTAAGTGTTATCTCTAACCATTTGCCAAGTACTGTTGTTGTGTCATTGTGTTGATGTGACTACTCTTGTCGCTGTTGTGTGTCATCTCCCATCACCCGCCCATAACTTATCCACAAAAACTACACAGAGTTTCCTTGAAGTCAGTGTGTTCTTTACCCTCTGTAACCACGTCTCGTCTGGTCATACAAGGGGACCCTCGCTCAACCAGGCTTAGGACAGGAGAAAGCCAGTGACAACTCCAAAAGGTGCTCCTCACAGCGCAGCGTACTATTACCATATTTTTAACGTTAACAATTCTTTCCAATGCATGCACTTTTTAGATGACAGCTGTATCCTACTTTAATATGCATTCCTTGTTGGTGTGACTGTATGGGACAATAGACCGTCCTTTTAAATATGAAAGCCATAATCGCATCTCAAACTTTGGGCTTCAGTACGTAGATCTGCTATCAAGAAGTCAAAAAAGACAAAATGTTTCTAACATACAATTTTTCAAACCTGATCTGAGTGACGATCAGGGTGGGCATGAGGATGGGAAGTGTAGCATTTACAACCTAGCATTCAGGGGCCCTGTGGTTTTTGAAGGCAAACGCGGTCATCCAACTAGTATGTTTTAGGATGATGATGTAAAGGCAGGTGAATGTTCTTAATTGGAGCTCATAGGTCAAGCAAACAGTTTACATGTGTAAAAGGATCCGGTGCAGGGCTGGGGAGAAGGGACGGCCTGGAGATTATGAACAAATTACAGCTAATTACAGAGGAGTATATCATGTGACAATTAATAATAAAAAATGACAGTACAAGTAGATAGTTGTGCAGCAAACATAAGCACTGGATACATGTGACTTTCTGGGGGTATGACTGTGTTTTAGATTTACTAAAGCTATGAAGAACTTTAGGGTTAAATGCTAGGAAGCCATTTTCCCAGTCTGAAATTGATGCTCCACTGAATAAACACTGGTCCAACTTTCACCGCCTACCCAATAATTATACATATTACTTGCAAATTGATAAATACAATGAAATATCGAGATGAGAACTGGGATAATCCGTTTTGTGTCTACGCTAGAGCCGGAGAAGAGGAAACACCTGTATAGGCCACTTTCACGGGGCTGCAGCTCTATAGCTATTGTGGGCCCAACCAACCTTGTCAACGTTCATTATCTCACTAGTTATTGAAATTAAACTTCCCACACTAACATAAGACTCCACTCATGCGTACTCTTCATTTAATTTCTTAGGATATGTTGGCTAATATTATCACATTCTCTCTGCTTTCAGCACTCCTACGAAAAGCTTAGCATTCCTGATTGATACCTACATTAATTAAAACTGTCTACGCAGATTATCTCAGCTAATCAATATCGCATCTTTATTTTAACAATTACCCAGTGCCGGGTAGAACTCTGTTTATATGTCTGCTTCATCAATATTTGCATGGGGCATTGACTGCTGCCGAAAATGTACAAGGATAATAACACCCCCTGACAGGGCCGGCCTTTGGGGTGTGCGACCTGTGCGACCGCACAGGGCG
>VKOC01000003.1:39099563-39146847 GCA_009364415.1 Spea multiplicata | reverse complement strand
ATGCTCTGCATCTGTTTGTCGGTGCAGGGTTGGTGTCACAATGCTCTGCATCTGTTTGTCGGTGCAGGGTTGGTGTCACAATGCTCTGCATCTGTTTGTCGGTGCAGGGTTGGTGTCACAATGCTCTGCATCTGTTTGTCGGTGCAGGGTTGGTGTCACAATGCTCTGCATCTGTTTGTCGGTGCAGGGTTGGTGTCACAATGCTCTGCATCTGTTTGTCGGTGCAGGGTTGGTGTCACAATGCTCTGCATCTGTTTGTCATTGTGGGGTTAGAGTCACAATGCTCTGCATCTGTTTGTCGATGCGGGGTTAGTGTCACAATGCTCTGCTGTTGTTTGTCAGGAAGGGGTTGCAGATTAGTGATATTCTCCAGACACTGCTAGTTAATGACACCTGATCTCAGCTGATGCAACTGCCAGCCCCCCTGACACTCAGCGATACACTCATACAACGTACACACACTGCCATCCAAATACTGATACATCTACAGCACACCTACCATACACACTAACACACAAACACCGCTGCACACCTGCTGTACATACTAACACACAAACACCAAATGCTGCACACACTGTGGCACACCCACCGTACACACAAACACCACGCACCTACCATACCCATTTACACACATACTTCACACACAAACTGTTACCCCGAGTTTGTTTATAAACACACAAATTGACACACACACTGTACCCACAAACTGCTGCACACGCTACCCAGATACACAGTGCCCATCCTGATACATATACAATATATACAAGCTGAAGCCACTGCTGCCAAGACCGACCGATATACAAACTACAGATGTACAGACAAGCAAATCTGTATTATAGCACACACTGGACCTACGACACATCCAACCATATCCACACGTCTCCTCTATAAGTACACACATATGGAGAGATTCATATACATCCACGTTACTGAGAGCAATATGTTCATGGAGACCCTTCATCCCTGCAGCCTGTTAATACCTAGAGGAAAGGTCTTTCCCTGCAGACCACAAACCTAAGCCATGTTGTTTTGTCACAGATCCCAGCTCCGACGTCTTCGCCTGAGGGAGCAATTTCTTTTTGTGTACTGAACACGCTATACAAACCTAGATTTGGGGTTTTCAGGCTCACACAGACAGCACCGTACCATGTACAATGTACAATCAGTAATAAACCCTTCTTTGGTTAGTCACGTCTTGGCGTAAACAGGGGACCCTACGTATGAACCCCTTACATATATCACTTTGCTTAAAGGGTGGTGTGTGTGATGCTTCCTGGTAATATCAATGCCTGAAGACTCTTGGATATTTGCACTACCCGATGTTTATTGCTTTACATCCAACCCTGACTTCTCACCATCCCACCGGACTCTGCTGATCTGTCTGAGCAAAGGGTCAAATACACTAATGAAGACCTAAAATTGAGTTTTATTTGCCTTCTTCTAGATCAGAAAAAGGGGAACAGAGAAATGTTGAACTTGACCTGACCAAACAATCTCGGATGTGATTGTAATCTGGAATTATAGCCGGCTTTTCCAATGACTATCTCTGTGGAATTTAAGTTCATGGTGTACATGGGGGGTGGTGTTCATGCTTCTAGTTCTCTTACAAAGAACTAAATATTTAGTGCTACATGATTCAGTAACAGTCCAAATGCGTTAAGTGGTTATTTGACTAAGTTGGCCCAATTGCTGCAGAGAATATAAACACAGCCAAAATACATTGGCCTCACTGAATAACAAATTCACAGTCAACAAATAGAACTAAATAGAAAACACCTAAAAGCGGCACAGAAAATATTCAGATGTTTTACAAACATATAAGCAAAATGCCCCAGGCCCTCATTTTGCCAGTTTTGGAACAGATAAATAAGAACTTGCAGGTCCGAATTTCTTCAAATCATAGCAGACCAGAAATGACTGTCTCTCCCAGTTTGACACACCATAACTCCAGTAGAGGGACCAGTAGAGGTGGCTGAGAAAGCTTGTGTGCAGGACAAGCTATGGCAAACCTAAACCAAACCAAACCTTTGGCTCAGCAAGTCCGACTCACAGAAGAAATGCCTGTATGGACGTTCACAAGGACCAAAATCCTGATGAGAGAGTCCCTTTTCATGAGCCAGGGACTCAAGAATACAAGTGACGGCCTCGAGTCTATCATCTCGGCTATCAACGTTGGTTTGTCCAAAGCATAGCTACACTGTGCTTGTTGCCAGAGATGGACACGTCTCTTTTAATTATCATATACCATATGTTTCTTGTGATTTTTTCTAGATATTTGCTCACTCTGTCAACTACACGATTCAGCAGAATAAGTTTCCACTATATAAATATATAATTAAAAATAACAGCCCTAACATCCCAGGTATCTGAAGGAACATATTGTCTCCTCCTATTACAAAAATGATTTTCCTTTATTTAACTCCATGACTATAAACTACCTCACGCCAACATTTACAGATTCTCCAAGTTTTTCAAAGGTTACTGGAAAATCTATGTGCTTCGCTCTGCCAAGGTCACCTTGTGCTGCTTCTCACTGGATGGCATTTTAATTAAAGGGCAAATATTATTCAATTAGGTAATTATGAAAAAAAAAGAAACATGTGGTAGAGCTTTTTTTCTGTTGGATTAAACAAGGCTGTTCCAGATGATGGTTGGCGTCTCATTGAAAATTTATTACAAGTTATAAATGCATTTTAGAGTGCAGTCTGTGAATTCAGTGGTGGGGATGTTTGCTATAGCGAAGGGAAAAAAAATCAATTTAAAAGAAAAAAAGTAACATTGTGTATAAACTCATGATCTATCCAGAGTATCTGAGGATTTCCTTAAGCAATTATACCACCAAATCACTCGTTCTTTATGCCGATCCTTGCTTAATGGGTAGACCCTCTATTATGGCATGACATTTATAGAATGCCACAAGATCTTGTATCGCTATATCAGTAGGGGACCGTGGACATTAACAGTATGCAATGTGACAATAACATTAACAGGTTAAGACGTACTGCTACAGAAGGAAAAAGGGCTGCATTCTTATGAGCTTACAATATATTAGGAGGTTATTATTATTATTATGCATCTGAGCATTTTAGTTTAGGTATCGGACCTGTTTGTCCATAATGCCTACTTTTTCACCCCATAAAAGTGAATATAAATCCTGGCTACTATGTAATGGCATTGTGTTAACCAGTGCTGTTCAATCTTACTTTAAGACTTGCCAAAATGGACGGCATTAAAAAATCCTGCGTTTTAGAGTTCTATGCGCTGTACCCTTGTGCACAAACCCATGTAATGGCGCTTTCAGATTAAAATGAAAAATGTATATGTATTAGAAACCAACATTATGTGTAGACCTTGGGAGCTGCCAAATTAACTTCCTGTTCTCCAGATCTGCATGATTAGTTCTCTGGCCTGCTGTTGAGTTCCTGATTGTTGTTGATTAGTTCTAGCAGTGTTTTTGTAAGGGTGGGGCAAGGAGATGGGGAATTACAGCTTATTCTGGTCTATTTGTCACAGATGTCTTCTTCCCGGATGTAAATCGCTTCCTTACGTTTCAGTCCAATATCTCCGAAACAATTACATTGACTGAAAAGCAAATAAAAACCAAAAACGTGAGGTATTGGTAGTTTTGCTAAATTAATTTACTTGTACTAAAAACTGTGAAGGAGAAAGTTCTCCTTTCGGATTTTATGAAACAAGTATATAAAGCCTTAAGGGGAGGTGTGATAGGAACACTTAAATTAAGAACCACGGGGGAGGTTTATTTTAGAGAAGAAATCATGGAACACGATGTCATGATCTAAAACTAGAGGATCAGAGGTTTATATGTAATGTAAGTAAGGTTTACTTGACTGAGAGGGTAGTAAATAAATGGAACAGCCTCTCATCACAAGTGGTAGACGCTACAACAATAAGGGAATTTAAACGTGCATGGGATAGGCATAAAGCTTTCCTGAATCTAAGACAAGACATAGGCCTGATTAAGGTCCGAGTCTTTACATCAGCTAAAATGGGCAGACTATAGACTGGATAGTTCTTATCTGCCATTACATCCCATGTTTCGAAGCTTATCCAGAAACCATGATCCAGGCTTGTTGTACTTCTGTGGCCATATCTAGTACTACAGGCCAATTAAAAAGATTGTTTGTTTGTTGAAGGTAGCAGCCTGGATTCTAGTTTTTATCAAAGCAGGACAGAGGAGCAAGTTCTTCTTTCCCCATGTGCTATTGTGCCCTGCATACAGTATTGAAGTGTACAAGTTATCTGCTGTTTTCAGACTGTGCACTGCAAATGATCATGCTTAGCATTGACTTGCGAAGCGGCTTCGTTTGCACTTGGCTTCCTCCATGCTATTTTCATTGTCATTGGGATAAGGTTACGCTTATCAGGTGTTGCTGGAACTGCTAGTGCTGTAATTTTCTTCTGAAATCTCACTTCTGAAACCACTTTGTAGGTTTACTATGAGGTAGACACACACAGGAATTCTGTTGAACGTGCAGACTTTTTTCTTGTCTGACACCATTTTAATTCTTTTTATAGCAATATAGCACAAACAAACTCATAGATGCAGAATAATTAATAGTTACTTCTAGGACTCCAGGCGCCACATAGACCCCTCTTACTTGCATGAGTGTCCTCCAGTGGCTGAGACCGCTTACAATGGCAATCTTGTGTGTCCTAAGAGGGCAAAACAGCTTACTTGCAAGCAGGGCTCTCTCCATCTAATGTATTGGTTTGTCTTAGTTGGTCAATTCTTATCTTGTCATATCCCTTGAATTTATGTATTGTATTAAGCGCTGCGTAAACTGTTGGCGCTATATAAATAAAAGATAATAATAATAATGGGTTATGCCACACTGAATCTTAAGCAGGTGAACAAGAAACAGATGTAGGGTGTTCAGTCCCTATGGGCACGATTGAGTTAGACCCCTGCAGCCTCATATCCTGATGGCTTAAAGCAGGAGTAGAAAGATTTAAGTGTCCCTCAACTCTTTCACTGGTCCACCTCAGCATGGACGTATGTGGTCTGGGTGCTCTACATCTACTCCAATGTAAGGTTAAGCTCTAAACAGAAATGCCTTTGTTTATGGAAAGTATTTTTAAAGGTGCTCTTTGAAAACAATAATTATGATTAAGCGATTAAGCCTTAGCAGACCATTGATTTTATTCTTTCAAAAACCACATGGAAGATTTTAAGAAGTTTGAAAGTGGTCCCAGATTTTTTTTACATTATTAAAGAATTCCTTCTGGGTGGGGAGTTGGACTACATAAAATATCACATTACATTAAATTTATGTAATTCATCAATACTTTAGAAAATGAATAAGACGTATTACTCGTTACTCGTTATTACTCGTTTTTTTTTAACTTTATTTAACATCCTTCATGTTAAATAAAGTTAAAAAACAAAACAAAAATGATGCTTTAATTTAAGTCCCGGGAATGGGTGCCGAGCTTGTTGCCGGAGTCCTGTGGTGGGAGCAGGAGGTATCCATCTTCCCGCTCTGCCGGCACGGAGAGTGAGGGGCGCCGAGCGGTTGCTGAAAATTTCACGAGCGACCGCTCGGCCCCCCTGCCCGGGACTTAGTTAAAGCATCGTATTTTAAGTCCCGGGCAGGCGCCCCTGTGCGGCCGCACACCCCTAAGGCCGGCCACGAATGAGAAGTAGGGAGAGGGAGTAGAATAGTTAGAAGGGGCAGGGGGGGATAGTGAGAAGGGCAGAGGGGGCATAGTGAGAAGGCGGTAAGTAGAAGGGGCAGAGGGGGGATAGTGAGAAGGGGGCACCAGAGGAGTAGTCCACACAGGGCACCAGAACACTTAAGGCCAGCTCTGCCACCGGTAGCTGGAGCTCAGAAGTTCCCAGGTATGGTCATGTGCTCAAGATGATCCAAGTAGTAGATGGGTACAGATGACAGATTTTAAGCCCATAATACATGAGTACAGTAGGCATGTTCAGTGAGAACAAAATGTCAGCCTTGAACGTGCGGGCTGGCTCTCAACAGCTTAAAGGTGCCGTTCCACCTAGACATTTTCCTAAATTAATATGTGCTGCTCTTTTATACATAATATGTGCTGCCTGACAACTTCTGACATCACAGAAGGGGCATTTGTTTTAAGGTCTATTAGTTTAAAGGGGACTGGGTGAGGTTGTAGGAAGTCAGACTGATGTGATGCAATATATAAAGGAGGAGCTTTGGAAAAATAAAAGGAATCTGTTTTTAAGCAACTCTAGTATCTCAATAAACCTTTTAATGTTGGTTTTAAGTAACAGGGAGCAGGGAGGAGAAAAATAAAATGGATTTCTTTTACTTCTCTTTACATAATGCAGCACTTATCTGGTGATATTTTATAACGTGTCCAAGGTGGAACGGCACCTTTAAAGAGACAATGTTCTCATTATTCAGCATAATTTAATGTGCTTTGTAAAACTACCACTAGCTTCTACTTTTTGTTTTTTTTGTGTGATCGTTTTGGAGATAAAAAGGTACTATTTTTCCCCAAGAAAGTGAAATTCTGTTTTGAAAAGGTTGAAAAATGAGCACATTGATCATTTTGCAATTTTCTAAGTCTCTTACCCTACTTTTACAAATGCTACCAAATTCAGCATCCTCCGCAAAGATAGCGTAACAAAACACAGGGGAGGAATAATTGGGAGAACAGGATCCTAAGGTGTCTGGTTCCATAATAAACAGTATCTGGGTTTTAAAAAATATACATCACTTTATTTAATCTGTAAACATCATTCCATAGATCCACTCTTAATGAAATGACATGTGTTGATGTTAAATGGTTAATCACATACATGTCTGGCATGGTGTTGTCTGCGACAGAAAAAATCTCAGAAAGGCAAGAATTCGCCACACACACGTGTCCATGTCAATGTGACTTTTTACAGACGATAGGACTGGGCCAGCGTGAGATCAGACAGCATAACTCAGGAAGGAGAAGGAGCAAATCACAGTATCCTAGTATAACATGGGGTCTCCAAAACATCAGCAGGACAGCTGTCTTCCAACTTTAAACCCCATCTGTGGAGTGATTGATACCAGCATTGGTTATCTGGGGCCTGGAGGCTTTGGAAGCAGCATGCCAGGAGATCCTGAGAGCACCATCTGGATAGAGTCTGGAGGCCCTGTGCACTTAACCTGCCAGGAAAAGCTAAAATGATGCAATTGCCTGTGACATATCTAAATCCTTTCTACATCAGAATAAACACAACCATGTTATCACGGGTCTCCATACAATACATACATTTCACAAGATGTCACAGAATATCATGATACTTACATGCAGGTTCTTAGGAGTCAATGTAAGAGAGAAGAGAGGCACACTTCTTACCAATTTGGCACTTAAGGAGGTAATAAAGTAGATGAGGATTGTCTGACAGATATTGGCAGAGATTATATGGTTTATAAAAAGTGATTTTGGTGTAAAGTTTGAAAAGTAGTCTTATCACCATTAAAACCGATGCAATGGTCCAGTCAGCATGAACAGGTCATTGGTTGCTATGGTAATAAGACAACTTTTCAATTGTTCACGTTTTTCTACATAGCTCCCTATAAGACTACAGTGTGTTATGGAGAAGCGTGCAACACAAACTAATAGCACATGCATCTTTAGTGGTAGAATGCAAATTGACATACAGTATACAAAAGTTTGCAATAAACCACAGTATCCCTACAGATATCTGTATGTTCATTACTTTAATTCAGTGCGTGTCATGGCTAATGGTTTTTCTAAAGTAATCTAAAAACACGTTACTATTGATTGTAGAATATACACTCAGTTCATTTCATAGCAGCATCATAGAACACATTGGTGTCCCTTGCATGTAATGACTTTGACCCTTTATTGTGAATTGTACCGATCAGCCATACCGTTATGACCACTGACCTGGCACCTGCCAGTGGGTGGGTTAGGTGCTAATATAGACAGCAAGCGAACATTTCATCCCCAAAGTTGATGTGTTAGAAGCAGGAAAAATGAGCAAGTGTAATGATCCGTGCAACTTTGACAAGGGCCAAGTTGTGACGGCTAGATGACTGGGTCAGGTCATCTCCAAAACTGCAGCTTTTGTGGGGTGCTCCCGGTCAAAACTGCTCCAAGGAAAGAAATTGGTGAACCGGTAACAAGGCTCATTGATCCAAGTGAGGGGCTAAGGCTGGCCCTTGTGGTCAAATCCAACAGATAATAATGCATAATAATATGCATTTTTCTTTTGAAGGTCCTGCCAGGTATACTTGAGCGTCCCTTTAATATAGAGAGAAGGGGTGTGTGTGCAACATATATTTGCAAAATTTAAAAAAAAATGTTATGTAAAAGTAAATTGTTTCATACCTTGGGTATCTCTTATGGGTTATGAATGAATGAAAATTAAAAATGAACATCTTTATGCAGCTTGTGTGATTGTGGCTAAGTGTAATACTGTTTTACTGTCCCGTGTACAGTTCTACAGTGGATTAGTGGACATTCCTGTAACGCAGTGTGTACATTGTGTTGTGTGTACATGTAGAATTGGATAGTTATTCCTCACCTGTAATAATATTCCTTTTCTCTTTATATATCCCTCGTAACTCTTGTTAATGTAAACGTGTTTGTGCGGCACTGGATATAATTCTGTGCTTTTCCTCACAGATGTAACAATCGCACACAGTGTGTTGTTATTGCTGGCTCAGACTCCTTTCCGGATCCATGCCCTGGGACATACAAATATCTGGAGGTCCAATATGACTGCGTACCATACAGTGAGTATATACAGTGACACCGATATGTGGAAATGCAACACAAGTCCTGTACTATACAACAGACCATCACAGTACTCAACATATACACTAAACACAAGGCGGTACATCACCCGGTACACAGAAAGCAAAATGGTATGTTCTTCAGGAACATATGGGCAGTGTGTGGCCGGCTAAACAATTGTGACCTAACATATACCTCCTGGGTTGCTTAGAGTGAGAGTCGCTTTATCTTTAGTCCTAATCAGGTCCTCATTATCTAATGGGACAAGTGAGTAGTGTATTTGCAGGAGGTCACAATAGGCTGACAACCAAATTGGGGGACCACCTGGCAAAGGTGCATTGGTCATTATGTGTCCTCCTCTAAATGTATCAGATCAAGCCAGGAATCTATTCAGCAATAACTTACATCCCGAAATCAAATAGCCAAGTGTATTAGAAGCCCTAGGCAAAGTGAGCAAGTGGCCATTGCCCATTATTAATGAGGCCACACTTTAAACCTCATACATACATAGGAAGAACCTGAAAGCTGCTGAGATTAGATATTTATAGCTTGTGAGTAGACATTTATATATATATATATATATATATATATATATATATATATATAGCGAGAGAGAGAGGGCGATTCCTAGGTCCCAGGTGAGGTTTCTAAAGCCATTGAACAGTGGTTTTATCACCATAGAAGCCTTTACAGTGATTTTCCTGTTTGGATGATTCCATGATTACCATGATAAAACCACCTTTCAAAGTTTGCACTAAAGTCACTTTAACAAAGAAGAAAGCAGACCTTGTGATGATTTTATACCAAACTTCACATTCCTACGCATGCAACTCAAACAAAACAGATGCAGGTTGATTCCCTAAAAATAACGTGGGTAAAACTCCATGCTAAGGCCTGAATTAACATGTATATTCCGAATTATAGGCCCTTCGACTCACACAAAGATGTATCATACAATGTTTCACCCACTGGCTGGTGTTAATGTGATAGTCAGTCTGCCATTAACAGAGTGTTAAGCTTTCACATAAATGCAGGCATGCTGTGCCCTGTGGAGGTGTGGGAAGCCACTTCCTACATCTACAAGAATGTATAGATGTATATATACAGTAATAAATACAAAGGACAGGCAATCTCCAGGCTACCAGCTGAGGAAATTTAACTCCAATAATCATACGGCTCTCAAAAAGGTCATAGGAATTATAGTTGTCAATGTTGGAGCACATAATAAAGAAAGAGGGCACACCAAGAATCTTAAAGGGACAAAAAATGCTTATATTACAAAATTATGGGGCATAGAAAACCATTTAATATTCATATAATGCTTTCTGTATATAGCTAGACATATTCCATGCAAACAGCTATATGACCCCAAACTTTTGAACAATAGTGTATGTATAAGTGTCTTAACATTTCAAATGACCCAAAAGGGACACTTTTATTTGGCAGACGGGGTAGGGTTAGGGCTTTTTTTAAAAAAAAACACTATTAGACCTGTAAATAGCAATTCATGTAATTTAGACATCAAGAATAATTTTGTTTTAATGGCACAATTTTGTTTATAAACATATTATTATGACTAGGGTATACCCTCATACGCAGCAAACATTCTAAAAAGAAGAGGGGGGAAACCAGCTGGATGTGAGTCCCAGAGAGGCACTGCTCTTCTTGTATGGTATTATATGACTGCCATATATAACATATGCATGACTATAAACCACCTTGCTGTGAACTTAAACACACATACACTCCATTACATATAAGATTAGTTGCAGAGCACCATCCATATGGTCACAAAGAGGCACATCACTTTGCATTTCCGGGGTTATAACCTGTCACAGAGAATCAGGCTTTCGACATGTTAAGTCATTAAGAAGCACCATGTTCTTTACACAGTAATGTACAGTTAGACATATTGCTCTGCATGCTGCTCATAGCGTTAGAGCTGTTTGCTCCACCCATGCGGAGCTCTACGATGAGCAGAGGTCCTTTGTGTATAAAATGTTTAACCCTTTGCTTTTCTTTCCAGGCTGTGCTCATTAATACAACACTTCTATCCCCAGGGCACACTGCCGAGGCTGTCTCATTCTGTCTTTGGCTGTCTTTCCCTCGCTCTGTCTGATCACCCTGACTTTGTGATACACTCTTTCTCTGTTTTCAGTCTTTAGTTCTATCTGCCTTCATTTGCCCTTCTCTTACTTGCCACTGGCTACCATCACCCCCTCTCTCTGTCAATATCTTTTACTCTTGGCCTGCCTACATGTGAGTGTCTTTGCCTTGCTTTTATTGGGATTCCTTGTATATCTGCATCTAACTGCCTCTCTGTATATCTCTCTGGCCTGCTGTTACCAGAGGGTGGTAAGGTTTAATGCACCATAATTCCTATTTACATGGAAGCAAGATAAGAGGTGTTAAACCTTAGCATATTTTCTTAAATCTCTGCATCTGTCTGCCTGTTTGCAGATAGCACTATTAACTTTTACATTACAGATTCCTTGAGTGTTTATTGCCAATCATCTCCCTGCCATCCCTTCCCCATTCATACATCTCCCCTTCACCAACCCTTGTCGCTTTCCCCTTCCCATTTTTCTTTGCAGGTCCTTAGGATCCATGGAAGTATTTTCCCAATTGTAATACTGCCCAGCTTCTCTGTCCCTGACCCAATGTTGCCCTGTCCCTTTGATATTTTTTTCCATGTATCATGTTCCTTTTGTTTCTTTTTCATTTACTATACTTTCACCCCTTTTCCTCTTCCTTCCCTAATCTTCACTATTCAGAGATATCTGTTTTACCGGTACCTATGCTTTTGTAATCTTCCCCTCTTCTGTCTTCTGACTTCACCCTGAGATCCATCTTGTTTCATACCTTACTCTGCTCTCCCTTCTACTCCCAGTCACGCACGCTTCCTTCAACTTGCCTTATTGCCCCCCCTTCCAGTTTTTCACCTGCCATTGGAACCTACCCCACCATGTTCCTAAGTCTTTCACTGTACTTCTCTGAAGAGCCTCCATTCTCTTTGTTGCTCTAATCCACACTCTATCATTCATTTTTATCCCAAGTTTACTAATTTTGCTTCATAAATGTAGTTTCTTCTTAACGCCTTATGCCCTTCTCATCTTACTACCTCAAAAGAGCCCTATCATCTTTCTGTAATTGCATGCCTAGTAGGTTTCAGAACCACCAACCACTTTGAATAGACCCCTTCATCTCCACCTGTATCCCATTTAAAGACATATGCCCCCTGCATATCACTGCCTTCCCCAGGTTAAATACTTCATGTCCCTTCTCATGCCCCCTACACTTTTTTTTTACCATCCCTTTCTGCCTCACCATTTTAACCCCCGCATCTACCCCTACCTATTCACATTTCTCTCTCTTTACAGGGCCCACTGCAGGGATCCAAAGATCTTCCCTACCAACTCTTCCCCTTTCCCCACATCACACAGTGGGTTTATGGGTTGGAATTTCAGAAAGGGATTGGGGGTGTTGGGTGGGAAATCTTAATTTCTATGAATTGGGGGAGTGGGGTGGAAAATGACACTCATGAATATCTTCTCTCCTTTTTTCTATCCTTTTTTTCATTTGATATTTTTCTCTCTCTTTCTTTTCTGACGCGTGAATAGAAGTGGAGCAAAAAGGTAAATGTCATTGGTCCCTTCCTGTTACCCTCACGGTGACTCGTTAATTCCGCCCATAATTAATGTCGGAATCCTAATTTTTCCTCTTCTCTCCACCTCCTCCCTTCCCCCTCTGTACTCCTCGCTGACCCTTTTACCCTCTAATCCCTTTCGCTTTTAAGGATTACAAGGGATCAAATGTATTTTAACCTAAAATCCCGGAATGCACCACAACATGGAAAGGGGGAGCATTTTGGATAGTAATGGGAGCGGGCTTTAGTTTCAGTCTCAGTGGATTATTAGAGTGAAGCTTCAGCGAGGGTGGGGGTAACTGTGTGTGAGTTATTTATTTCATAAAGCAGGTTATATGTCCAAACTGTACTTCATTTTGGAATGTTTCATTCAAATAAAGTGTGTTGTGCCATAGATAAGCTATTTTGTTTAGGGGGGTAGAGGGGGGTCTTGGAGCAGACTGGGAATACCGGTCTGCTGTTTCCGGAAAGTACAGTTGAACTGGGCAGCCTGCCAAAAGTTTTTGCCTGGGATAGGGGACATAGCCTCCTTAAACCTTTTTGAAGTTGAAACATTTATGGAATTAGTTGATTAGTTGGTGCTCATCAGGCCCAATTCCTTATATTTTCTCACACCACAGACAGAGGTCTTTGGCAGTGATGAAGTTTCATGCGATGTTGCAATTTTGACAGGAGGAAGTTAGTAAAGAAAGGCAGACATGTAACAGACTAACCACTAGCAGAACAGAGCTCATAAACCTCCCTTCTCCCCTTCTTGTCCCTCACTCCTCTCCCTTTATCCCCCTCATGTTTCCATAGCAACCTCCAGAAACCTGGCCTACCTCAGTTACTTCCTTCAGCTTTCCCACAATCCCCCCTCCTCTATATGTCGCTCTCTCTATATTACCCTTTTATTGATTTAATTAAATATGTACATATATTTTTTCTTTTTATTATTATTTTTCTGCCACCCTGCACCATTTTTCTTTTATTAAGGAAGGGAACCACTTCTATGCCCAGCACCTCTGGCAAGGGAACGGCTTAAAGACAGATTTGCAGTTGCAGACCATGGAAAATGTACCATGTGCTTGTGTGTGTATATACATTTATTTATTTGTATATAAAAGCATAAATATGCGGGCGATGCCTGCATACATTAGCACACACAAGCACACAGTACTTTTTCTCATGCTTCATTTCCAGAGAGAACTTAAAAAAAAACCATTTGCTGTGAAGGTTTGTGGTGATAATATGCAACACCTTGTGGTGAAAATTAACCTGTTATCTGTCTCCTCTATACTACACTCTGGCTACTAACTCCATTATGATCTCTCCCTTAGTCCTTTACATACGTAGAATATCTATGGATAGAAGGGAGTTTCTGTGGGCGGATGCTTTAGGGTATGGATCTTCTCCCTGTTGTCGCACATAGTCTCTTCTTTTAACACTTCATATTTTCAGTATAACTCAACCCTATACTTCATATAACCTTCCTACAACCTCTCCCATTTTTTCCATATAATCCATCTCTATAGCCCCTCCGATTACCCTATAGAACCCTCCTATAACTACTCCTAGGTTTTTTTGTAATCACTCTAACTCCTATTACACCATATAACCCATTCCTATAACTACCTTATAACCATTATTACGGTATTACCCCTATTAGCTTATACAGTCCCCCCGTATAACTGCTTTTATTACATCATATAGCTCGTTCTATTACACCATATTACCCCCTCCTAAAACTGCTTATCTTATTCTATATAACCATTATATTTACCCCTATTACCTTATACACCCCTTTTCATGACTCTTCTTATTGCATCATACAGCACCTTCTTATAGCTTCTATTACTCCATATTACCATGTAACTCAATATATAATGTAACGCCTGTTGAATAGTCATATCCAATTCCTCTATATGCACACAACATTCAAAGTATAAATTACATGTACTATATTATATACTATAATGTTAAATGTATTTGTTTAAGCATAAGGTTTCATTTTAATCTTGAATTAATAGTGTATCCGTACTCACAAGACATGACTTTTCAAAGTCAATAGGAGTTGAACACTGCCCCCTGCTGATCACAAGTAATGCTGCAGTAGCTTTCCTGGCCAGACATTGCTGATGTCTATGTTAGAGAAGAAATCCAGAGATGAAGAAATGCACGACATCTGCCTGAGCTCTGGCTCCATATTTCCACTTTCTACTTCATATAGGATCAATTTTGTACTTTCACTTAATGATGTACATAACTGTCTGTCACCTGTACATCTCTGTGACTCCATACAGCGCTCAATAAAACGTGTACCTATAAATCCTCCTGTTGATCATCTGTAAATTAGCTCCATATAATACATCCTTCTAACCTTATGTTGATCTATAAAACTCTCCCTATGATTGAATTGCTTCATGCAAGATGCGTATGACTTCTCTTCAAATTGATCCGATAGCCTGTCCCTATAACTCCTCCTGTTACTCTATAACAACTCAGAAAAAACCCTGATGAATAAGATGTTCAGATCACTGAATAGAGATTACATATTAAGTCATCAATGAGCTGATCATTTATCTTGAAGCAAGATGTTATGTACCCATCTCTCACTGGCAGATACATTTAAAACACAGCTTCCCAATATTGCCTCTCTTGCTCACACTGCTTCTCCATCTCCTCATGTTCCTCCACAAAAATTCTCCCTATACCGCTTCTTTTGAACACCTGGTCATCTGTCTACCTTTGTCACTTTGGGGAAGGGGGGGGGGTACAAGTCTCCCTAGATGATTCATCTGATAAACTGGTGACAAAGTTGTTTTCACAATATAGGTTTTTTGCCATCTCTAACAGCTTCCTTTGAGAACAGACGGATTCTAATTCTTTCTCCAACCCTCATTATCCATCTGGCATTCACTCACTCTTCTCTCTACAGGTCTCTGAAATCAACTCACGTCTTTGGTGTCACTTTAATTCTCTGTCTGAATAGACTGAAACCTGTTACAAGAACACCCTCCTTAGGAAGATAATGTTGCGGCCCAGATCATCTCTGTACTATGTAGGAAATCCTGTTATAAAGCCACTTGTCCCAGTTCATTCTGGGAAGGAACACTTCACCAAGATTCTAGTGGAGAATACTTTGGAGAATCAGAGGGGTGCACAATGCATTATGACTTAATGTGTTGACCACCAAATAACCCACCACACATTTCTCGTATAACTGGGTACCTTCTTACAGAAATGGTGAAATCTGGGCTATATATTTCTTAAGTCACATATAAACGTATTATCAGTACAAAGATCTTTATGACTGGTATGGGTACTAAAAAAGCACATGTTAGGACATGAGTCTGTATACTGATCTACTGAGGAGTCCATACCATAAAGCACCCTAGTATACCTAGGTTTTTCCTATAGTCACATAAATGGACATCTTGTTAGAGAAGCATTCTTATAATGGGGTCTAATTTCTTTCAAAGAGGATGTTCCTATAACATGGATTCCCTCATAACATCATTTGTTGTTGTTGTTTCATTTTGGTAAATTACAAAATGGGATAACATTGTCTATCTAACATAAGCTTGTCTTCAAATAAATGTTAAAATTACTAGAATGAGTGCCATGATAGTTGGCATTAAAAATGAAAACCTGCCCAACATGAAGTTTTTTGTGAAATAAAAATCTGCTTATTCAAAGAGAAGGGCACCTATGCCCTTCATAACTTTGGAGTGCCCTGGTTAATGTTTCAGTAATCCAAAGCTGTTTTGGCTGACCCAAAGAAATTGTCTAAAGGGCATCTCTGAGGACAAGAGGCATACAGTAGTTCTCTTTCCTAGGTATGTTGTCTCCCATCAAATACTGTAGAAATACATTAGTTTCTCTGGTGTAAAGCTAGAGTGTCTTCAAAGTAATCTCTGAAGAGTACTTAAAAGCATATTATGAAAGTAATGACGCAGTGAGCTCCTGTGCTATATGGGATGCCAAAAGATTATTTTTGAGAATCCAATAAAGCAGAGTTTTCATTTTTAATGTGAAAACCACATATCATTAACAATAGGCTGGGCTTCTTTTAAAGTAATACAAAAGAATCTGCTTTTCGACCAAACTGGGGACATACAAAAACTCCCAAGGGCCTCATCACGCCAACAGACCCCTGGACAATCGTGCACTATAGTGAGGTTTTGAAGGTCATGTCAGGAATGGCATGTACCATAGTAGAAAAGGGAGAGTTAAAAAGTGAGTAAGATATAACACAGGCGAGAATTAATTAATTAAAAAAATTGAAAATAATCAACCATGAGGAGAAACTTTACTATCAGGTTTTGAGAAGACCAGTGAATGAGGTTAAAGAGCTTCAGCTCACCATGGAGCTCATGAAATACATTAGATAGATAGATAGATAGATAGATAGATAGATAGATAGATAGATTTACTGAAAGGCAGTGTTTTCTATTAACCAGTATTTTTAACCAATAACATGCAGACTATAGTAACAGTTAAAGATGCTCAATCCATGGAGGGTAGGCAATTCTACAGATCTTTGTGGAGGCACTGTTTGGAATTCTAAGATGGCAGAGAAGGTTAACAATTTGTTTTCAGGTATTACACAAAGAAAAAGAGCAACCACAAAGACTTTAGATTTCCTTCCAAGGAGTTAGAGATTCTCAGATACGGAATGAGACCACGAGATAATCTTGGTACCTGAGAAATTCTGAGATTGTTTTAGGCACTTTTTGACATTATTATTGTTTTGTGGTATTTTGAGAGATTTTGTTACACTCTCATGTGGGTTATGGCTTTCAGGCACTCTTTTTTTATGGTGCTTAGAGACAAAAGGTAGCTTCCTGACATTAAGCATATGATAGATTTGAATTTTAAAACGTAATGTAGCAATAAATAAAAGTTGTAAACATTCTCTCACTCTCCAAAATGTCCTGTGGTACTTGGGGGCATTGGGTAGCCCTATGACATGGTGTATGGGACATCCTGTAGCATGGAGATGGTGTTTGACAAAGCTTTTTGTGACACTGGGCTTTTTGAGAGTCTGTTACCCCATGCAGAATATTCCTTAGATTTAAAGGATCAACTTAGCCCTTCTTGGAGGTGGAGAACCTTGCATTAGTCTATTTTGAGCTTCACTGTACTTGAGCTGTCTTTGTTAAGCCGGAGTTTTCTAGTTTTCTAAACTCCTGTTAGGGACCAAATTCTGGACAACTCAGGAAAGCTGGGAAAATGGTGAATTAACTCACCTTTACAACTCAAGATGTCTGCAAATTGCCTAAAATTATCTAAAAGCTAAGTTTTCAACTTTTACTAATACAACTAGAATTGACATAATTTTCACATGTGAAAATGTACTTGTAGTCCCTGAACTGCTTCTACATGGAGACTCCATGGCACAATACAAGCCAAATCCTAAATTTTATATATATATTTCCTAAACATGCTCTTTTAGAATAAATGAATGCATGTTTAATCATATAAGCAAACATGAAACATTTTCTGCTATAAACAAAGAGTTGGTTTACCAATTTGAATATTTTTTTAAATCTAGCATCCTTTCCTTACAATGGCTCTAGTTATTGCATTACCCATAAGATAAAGAAATACCAGTGATTGGTATTATCAGAGAAAGTTTGGGATGTTAAATTATTTTAAAATGAGTAAGAGCATGTTAGAACCATACAAAATGTACAAATAAAAGGGGTGTTCTTTTAACAAGTTTGTCTATAGGAAAAATTACATGGGGTCTGTGGGGTTTTCTTCTGTATTGGACAAGGTTTTCTTTATTTAATCAATATTTCCGCCCCCCCAGGACAGTGGATTCCAAGCTCATTTACTCACGCAGTGCAACAGGTCTCTCACTTTTTTTTGCTTCTAACATGTTCTGGCTGTGCAGTCAGCTCCTGTCTAACCCAATTAGTTTACAGGAACCTGACCTGAGCAGCAACAGTGATCCTCGGGGGTGGGGCCTAACAACCCCTTACCTTGATTGGCTCAATTATTAATTTGTGTCCTCATATTTTTTCCTCACCCAAACAGCTTTGTCATGGCAATAATATCTGGGTCTTATCTATTATGATGGGAATGGATGAGGCAACAGTAATGGGGAAGAGGAAGAGGGAGAGAGAGATTATTCATTAGAAGTGGAGAGTGTCTGTGTAGGGTGCAGTGAAGATGAGACCACAAACTGATTCCAACCGATCATAAGTGACAAGAGAAAGAGTCAACACTGAGGGTATCTAATAGCCTTTTGAAATCATAGCTACTAAAAGCAGAGAGTCCGAGGTTAAGGATAAATATATTGTTAACAAGGGTTGCCATCTGGGAGAAACAGTCACTGGTAAGCAGTAGACAGCCTTTGAGATGAAAGGACACATTCTGCAGGGAGGAATACGTTCTGGGAGACTTAGTTGTTCCTTAAACAAGGAGTTTGGGAAAACATTGGAAACAATTTAAACACTGATAGCAGAATGAAAGCAGGAGAAAAAAGGTTGGGTGGCACAAAATGAGACAAATTTGTCTAGAAAAAAAGTGGCAGCCATTGTGCGTGGGGTGGTTGGGCTCTGATTCTCTCTCTTAATCTTCTTCCCCGTCATACCCCTATCACTTCCCCAGACTCATCCTCCTATAATCACAGGGTAATTACAGGGGATACAGAGAGATCACAAAGCTCATCACAATCTTCTCTCTCTCCCCTCTTGTCCCTTCTCTACTCCACCCTCTCCTCCTTACTTCTTTTCAACTGTTTGTAATACTCATCCACCTTTTTTTCTCCCAAAATATTTTCTTATATTTTCTATCTGCCTATTTTTTTCTGGCTATCTCTTTACTCATCTACCTCTCTAACCTGTAATTATTTTCTCCTTGTTGTAATATTCATATTTTGACACATACTTTCTCATTATCCTATTTTGTTCATGCATTCCATGCTATTTCTAACATGCTCACCTCACCTTCTATTACTGTCCTTTCCCCTTGTTCCTCCTTCCCCGAATCTCTGCTCCATTTCCAGTTTTTGTCTGCCCGGGCACCCTTCAAGAAATACTGGAACCCACTTCAACCCATGAGTCTGACCACCAATCAGGTGCCTGGTGCCGAGATCCTCTGCAGGCTGGTGAACGCCTCTATGTGATGCCATGGATACCCTATCGTACAGATACCCTGACAGAATATGCCACATGGGAGGACTATGCTGCTGGCCGCCACACCACCACATATCGCTTACCAAGCAGGGTTGATGGCACAGGTTTTGTTGTGTATGATGGGGCTGCTTTTTACAACAAAGAACGTACCCGCAATATTGTCAAATATGATCTTAGGACACGGATAAAAAGTGGAGAAGCAATCATATCCACAGCAAACTATCATGATACTTCGCCCTATCGTTGGGGTGGAAAGACTGACATTGACTTGGCAGTGGATGAAAATGGGTTGTGGGTTATCTATGCAACAGAAGGCAACAGCGGCCGACTAGTGGTCAGCCAGCTCAATCCTTATACTTTACGGTTTGAGGGCACATGGGAGACTACGTATGATAAGCGATCAGCATCAAATGCTTTCATGGCATGTGGGGTTCTCTATGTACTGAGGTCAGTGTATGTGGATGATGATAGTGAATCTGCAGGAAACCGGCTCGAATATGCCTTCAACACTCATCGCAACAGGGAAGAGCCACTCGGGACGGCAGGATCAACAGGTCTGGATTTTCCGAATCCTTACCAGTATGTGTCATCTGTGGACTACAATCCAAGGGATGGACAGCTCTATGTATGGAACAACTACTTTTTGGTGCGCTATGCATTGAAATTTGGACCCCCAGACCCAGCAGAGGGTGAGTTTATGGGAAGTTAGGATTGTCTTCACAGTTTGCAGTATGAGCGGCCAATTTGGGAGTCTTGTTGAAGTATTGTGTCATTGAAATCATCATAAAAATGTGAACCAAAACAGGTACATTGAAATGTATTATGTTTTATAATATGAAAACTGTTCAACAGTTTAAAATACAACAAATATCTGATTGGTGCATATTGTTGGTTAATAAAGTAAAGTTTATATCAGATGAGAGATACATTTATATCATGGGGTCTCATAATATTCCAGTTCAAGCCTGTAGCTATCCATAGACATGAAATTGAACTTGCCAATGTAGATCCTGTCCAGTTCAGTAGCTAAATGCAGGAGAAATTCACACATTTTTGGTAGTTGACATTTTTCATCCAGTTGTATGGGACACAAACTTGAGAATTTTTGATACAGACCAGAATACCTGACTATTGTATTCTGCAAACATGGAATCCCTATACCAATAAGTTCTCTTTTCTTCCCTTGTCACTAAGCCCCCTGATCAGCCCTGATTTACATACAATCTTAAATAGTAAATCTTAAAAATACTGTTTTCTAATCTGTACACCTATACTCTTTAAGGCCAAGACTGGTTTAGCTGTAACCAAAATAAGTACCTTAAAGTGCTTCTGTCTGCTTATTTACCATTATCTCTACATAACTGGAGCAATTTCAATAAAGGTGAACATTCCAAAGTGGAACAGAATCTTAAAGAGAGATTTCCATTACAGCATAGACTGCCATGGCCATTAGTGGGTTAAGTACCAGGTTTAGATACATTGATTAGTATCATAGGAAGAAAAACACGTAAAGGAAATTACAGAGAAAAGGAGACAAGAGGTGGGTTTTATTCTTTCTACAGGAATTGTAAATCTTAATAGTTCCGTTACAGAATACTTTGGAAATTAATTTACCATTATACTCAATGATTTTTTAATAGTGTTCCTATCTTCATTGCCTGTACTTGCTGTCCTAAATGTAACATTCTTTTAATGTTTCAATATATTTATTTCTCTCCCTCCCTGTTTTGTCTCTTTCAGGTCCCCCCACCCCTACGCCTCCTGTGGTCACTGTCACTTTACCTCCTCCTCCAGTGACAGTTACTACACCCCCTTCTGCCACTACTACTGTCCGACGTCCTCCGCTCACAACTCATCCTGTTGGGGCGATAAATCAAGTTGGCCATGACCCCCCCACACCTGGAACACGACGTCCTCCTCCATCAAACCAGCATTCTCATTCAGAGATCTTCTGTCCTCCACGGGAAGAACGTAAAGTCCAGTGGCCAGCCACGCAGCAAGGCATGTTGGTGGAGAGGCCATGTCCCAAGGGAACTAGAGGTGAGGAACTGTTTCATAAGCATTTTAAATTATGTCAGCTAATTCAGTAAGACATTTAAGGTTTGTGACACACTTTTTAATTAATAAGCCCTTACTAACACCTGTATTCTACTTCATAAATGTACGACACATACACATTTTGACACCCTACCAAAATTCTCTTTAATGTGAATCAGCAAATGAATTATATGAATGAATAGTCCATCCAATTATACATTCTTATGTGATACCTATACATTTTTCAATGTGTATAGTTCAAATTAAATTGTGTGTCTGTCATTGAGAGTTTTACCTATACTCAATTAATTCTGTTTGGCAAGAGAAAGGAGTGAACCAACCAGTTAATACTCCTTTTCTGGTCATTATGTGGGTCACAAAAGCCAACCCCAGGGTTGAGCTGACTTTATGCATCACACCTGCCTAGGTTGCCTATTTTCACGTAAGCTGATTTAAGATTGAACTTCAAGAACTGAGTTGGTCCGTTTGATGACTCCATTTGATTAATCAATTATACACATTATATGTTCAGTTTATGTTAAAAAAAAGGGAAAAAATGCCTATTTTTGGTATTACTATATAAAATTTAAAAAAGTGTAATCCCCACGCCTCTTTAAGCTCCATTTGAAGCTTGTATGCAGAAAGCAGAACAGGCTGCCACTAGCTTAAGTGCCGAATGCGGCAGCTAGAGAAGATGAACTGGGAGCGTGTAGTAACGCCTGGCAAGCCTGCCTGACATCTGCCCGAAAAATAACAGCTTTTACCACTGATCCTTAAAGAAAAAAAAATCTAACATGATTGTACCTTTAATGTTATCCTTAGCCACCGTTATTTTTCACCTCAATGAACTCAGAAGTTCCTATTACAATTAAACTTTTTTACCTTCATCAAAAGGTATGACTGACAGAAGAGAAATCAACCTTTTAAACTGAATTTTACATGTACAGCACAGCACCATCATAAAGCCATAGATAATCCAGCAATATGTTTTGGGTTTTTGTGGGGGGGGAGTTTATGCACAAGGTTTGAGCCAATATGTCATCCAGCAATTAGCCCTGGAATTCAGACCTCTATTGTGTTATTTCCGGTATCAAAAAAGGTGGAAAAATAAAAAACATGAGAGACTCAAAATCTAGTGCTAAACTGTGCAATTCAAAAAAGGTACATGTGAGATAAATTCATTGACCATATAATGCCCCATTCCTGAGGCTGGCATACTTCTCAACATCAACCAGAAGGCCTACTTTTGAGAAGCTAAGATCGGCATAGCCTGTGGCAGACTAACAAGTTTTCTCACTTTTCTATCTCCACACTTACAAAGACTACCTGAACCAATCATGAACAACTTAACAATGAGGGAAATAACTCAATTAAAATAATCATGCAGATCCTGAGATCCCCCCATAAACATATAAAGTACATTTCTATACAATAATTGTTCTATACATAATTGTTTGTTCTATGGTTTTCGCACCGGAGGGGATCTTTCCCTACTGGTACAAGGGAGATTCCGGGTGTCTTTGACAACCTAGTGTCTCCTCTGTCAGACCCTCTTAAAAATGCATTGTTTTCAATGGGTTTAGGGACCAACCATTGTCCTTAAGAATCTCTTTGATCAAGAATGACGGGCAATGGAGCCCTGCTTAGTGATCACTAAATAAACAGCCCTTAAAAAAATAATCATAAATGTAAACAAAACATAATAAGAAGTGCCAAACACCTCTTACCCCTCTAGAAATATACATTAAAAATAACCCATTCTTTGACCTAAATCCAAAGTTCAAAAATAAGTAAAATAATTTAGTACGTGAGGGAGCATTTTCCTCCCTTAGAAAATTAAAAACCCGTGTATTTTTTCTAATGTTATGCTGTTTTTCAACATATTATTCACACCAAATGAGATACTATTAAAACAAGTGGTATCAAGACAAAGTCTGCCAACACTATTATTTATATATTTTAGTTTATTATTTATCATCTTTTATTGCACCAAACCATAAAATGTATGATTTGGGAAAAGTGACAGATCTTCTTTATGGCCAATAAGATTACTAGCAGTAATTTTTTTCCGGTACTTCTTCATAGGCATTGCCTCATTCCTCTGTCTGCCATCGCTGGGTGTATGGAATCCGCGTGGTCCAGACCTGAGCAATTGTACGTCTCCATGGGTCAACCAGGTGGCCCAGAAGGTAAGTAGTATATGTAGGACAATTCTAAATTAGATCATTGTGTGAGAGGTCCTGAGTTAGTAACGTAATTAACTTCTGTACTGGCACACATTTACACATACAATATTTCATTTGGATGCCTTGTTATAGTACTGTCCCATGCTGTGCAGCATCGTCAACTGGGTTCCATGTAAACAGTCATCCAGAGATTGCCAATGTGTGCGTGTTCACTCTATATATATATATGACAACTGTATATTTTACAGCTACATATATCACAGCAGGAAATACTTTACTGACACCATGGTATTTTTTGTGAACTTCACAATCTTTGCACATAATGGAATGATATAATAATCACTGCCTGTGGTGGCCCTGTTTGCTATTGCTGTATTCGATGTATCTGATGTTATCACTGTTTGTTATTGGCTGTAGCTGTCTGTATTACTAATACTGGTTACTGTTGTCTATATTTTAGCTGTGATTGTTGTTTATGGTTGGGCAGGTTGAAATGCAATTTTGCTGAAAAAATATTGGAACCAGCACTATGACAGGGAGTTTGGGACAGGAAATAAATGTAGATATAAAGATATAGTTGCTGTTTGGTAGGGTTAGCAAGTTTGAAAGGTGTGGCCACATATTTATCATCAATACTTTGTGCTATAGAGGGATTTCCGTGTGCATGTGCTAAGATTCTATTTGTGGGGACGAGCTTGAATAAGTCTCTCTATTATTTTTTTTTTTACTTCTCCTCCACCACTCATATATGTGCCATTACTATTTGTGTAGATTCTAGAATCCACTTCTAATTGTTTTCACCAATGTTTTGTTGGCCCACAGATCAAGAGTGGGGAAAATGCTGCCAACATAGCAGGGGAGCTGGCCCGCCACACACGTGGACAGATTTACGCTGGGGACGTCACTTCGTCTGTCCGTCTACTGGATCAGCTCTTGGATATACTCGACCATCAACTTCAAGTTCTAAGACCAGTAGAGAGAGAGAGCGCCGGCAAAAATTATAACAGAGTAATCTTTTGAAACTTGTTAATGTTGTAACTCCTGAACATTCACCTCTTCCACCTGGAACAAAAAGTCAACTTAAAAGTGCATCACCCATGCTGCTGTCACACTAATACCCAAAAAATATTACCAGTTGTCAGCCACAAACATTTCACACCCCATAAGCTTCTGACAGCATTGCCATCTGTTCCGTTCACACTCTTTCATTGCTGCACAAGGGGAATCTCTTGTCGCCTGAAGTCACATTTTTTATTTTTATTACAGATGCACAAGAGGGAGAGGACCTGCAAGGACTACATTAAGGTAAGGACAGACATCGCTTTGTACAATGCTTTGTGTGGGATGTGGCAACAAAAATTTACATAGTGATCGATATCCAGTTTGTATGCCAGTGTCACAAATAGAAACAGCAAATGCACAAGTGGTTTCGAAGAAGTTAGTTTATCCTCTCTTTGTAATATGCTGTTTCCCTTTCACATGTGTAGAAAGTGCTACAGCTGATATTTCTATTTCAGTTTTAGGCAGTAATATTCCCTTTGTGTTTTGTCACATGCTGTAGACTGTAATGTACTGTTGGTGTCTATGTCACAGGCTGTGGTAGAAACTGTTGACAACCTCTTGCGTCCTGAGGCGCTTCCCTCGTGGAGGGATATGAATGTGACCGAGCAGGAACATGCTGCCACAATGTTATTGGACATAATGGAAGAAGGGGCCTTCTTACTGGCCGACAACATTAAGGAGCCGGCACGCTTCCAGACCGCACGTTCTAATGTTGGTAAGCGACCTGAACTTTAAGAAAGAGAGAGAAAAAAATATTTAACTTTTCAAAAGTTTCTACTTCATCTTTACTAATGAACTGAATTCCCTCCAAAAACCCCCCAAATTTGTTAAGTTTGCTTACTCTCTTATTCTTCACCTCTAACACTTTTTTCTTGCTTTTTGTGGTTCCGTCCCCATTCATCACCTTTCTATTTATTTTCTAAACCCACCTTTTCAATTACAAATACTTTAATTGAACATTTTGACCTTTCTTCTGTTATTGTTTTATTTTCATCCTGTGGTTGTGTCTCTTGTTTAGTGCTGGAGGTATCGGTGGTCAACACTGAAGGTGCAGTCACCGAGCTTATATTTCCTCAGGACAATCTCAGTGTCAGCTCTATTCAGCTTTCTGCCAACTCTATCAAACAGAACAGTCGCAATGGTGAGTTAAATTTTTGATCAAGTTTCTATGTATTTGATGTGAAATTAGTTGAGAAGGTTGTTTCTCAAATCCTTTGGTAGCCTTTATTTTTCTGCCCATTATTGAATTACAATTGTGATGAACACCACCAACCCACTTAATTTAATAATGGGTGGACAGCTACAGATCATTCACAATGCGGCTGAGTTAAACTTGACTGCTGTCAAGTCGATTGGTGAGTCTGTCACACTTACAAGTCATCATGGGGAATCTGTTGGTCAAGTCAATGGTGGAAACCCTTTTTTTAATCTGACTTTTTGTCTATTCTGTGACTTAGTCTTAGTATATCCTATTCACACTAACAAGGCAGCACCACTAAAGAAAAACCTCTAAAAAAAAAACTCTAATAGAATAGGAACCTTAGTAGGTTTAATACATATTGCTTAAAAAACCCATACAATCCAACTTTTCATGTAGTCCTGTTAGTAAAACAATATCTAATATGTGCACTTGCTAAAGCACTCACAAGATAGAAAAGTAGAAAAATAGCCCTAGTCTGATCCCTGATAATCTAAAGAGTAAACTGCCTGTTCCATAAAACCTATATCCCACTGGTCAATAGGGTAATAAAGTAATTTGCAATCATATAAATCACATTCTAATAGAGCTGGGGGGGTGAAGGACTGACTAAGCGATGCTTGTGAGCACTTTAGCAAATGCATTTATTAGATTTTTATTAGCAGGGCTACTTTAAGTTTTTATTTTATCTCACCCCTTCTATGGGGCTTTAAGCAATATGCATTAAATGGTAAAGTTTAACATGCTAGGGTTCCTATTTTATTAGAGTTTAAGATATTCTGTGAAAAGACAAATTGCAAAGCTTTTCATAGCTACCTGCTGAGAGTTGTTGGTTGAGTTGACGTCATTTGAGTTGACAAACTGCGGTCAAGTAGACAGCTAGTGAATTGTCGAGTCCCTGAATTCAAGTGAGTTGATCAAACTTGATTGTCAACATGATTCTATGGGAACCATTCTGAATGAACAGAATCATGAGGCCTCTACTTAACAGCATTGTTATCGTATGGCTCTTCACACTCTACTCTTTAGCTGGTTTCTGTTCAGATACAAATAGATTTGTTGAAGCCTGGGGGCACTTACAATTTGTATGTCATCTGAAAAAAATGACAAAACTTTAATAGTCTACAAATACTTGACTACTCTAGTTTCCATGACCTTTTTGTAACAAATAAGTATATTACTGATCCGTTCACATAATAAAAAGTGTTCAGTTGTGGTTGAGAGCATCTGATGTTCAATTAGATCCTGAAGAATGCAGGTTGCCCAAACTTGTTTCAATTCAATCTCCATTTGCCCTTGGTACCATTTGTCAGTTATGCTTTGCTCTAACATTAGAAAAGTTAAGGAAACAGTATTTCCAGTAATTAAATGACCCTGGACCACTCTGCCACCATATTTGCCTTTAAAGCAAACAAATGAACACATTATGATTATTTAGGTGTTAAATGTTAGTCTTTGGACATGTTAACATTTTTTTCAACATCAGGTTTCTTTGAATGTTATTGTGAACATATATTACTTCATGTCCCCTTTAAAGGTAAAATAAACTATAAATAAAAGGAGCCTAACAACATTTAAGATATTGACCTTTGCTGCTACCATTTCTATGCAGCCATATGCTCTTCAGCAATAGGTCAAATTATTCGTTTTTCTAAGTGCAAAGTTATACATAAACTGGAAATTCGTTAATATTCCTGTTTATATACCGGTAAGTGTTGGCACAAAAGCAGAAAAATGTCCTGTGGATTTCTTGGTGCTAATAGAATTGTACAGCACATAAACAGAATGGGATTCTTAGAAGTAATTTTAGTTATTCCACCAGTGAGGTCAAGGCTAGGAGATACTCTTTTATTCAAAAACAGGTTAACAAAAGACAATGTCACCAAATGACACTTCTAAGGAAGTATTACATTCACACTACTAAAATACTGTTTTCAGAATAAGCAGATGTTGTCCCCTCACTGGCATGTGTGTATGTGTGTATATATATATATATATATATATATATATATATTTATTTATTTATTTATTTAAAAGTATTATTAAAAATATTCAACTGTCAGCATAAAATTTAGGAAAGTTATCAATGTGTTTTGCCTGAAATATTTCTTCCCATATACTTAATGGGAATATTTACCAGATAAAGCATTATCATAATGGTTGCCAAAAGGTTTGGTAACTATTTAATAATTTGGAAAAATTTTTGCTGTTTCCTGTGATATCCATAATTCTGTTATATCACCTGTCCTTTGTGTTCTTTGTGTCTTTCCTATAGGGGTTGTAAAGGTGGTCTTCGTTTTGTACAATAACCTGGGGTTATTCCTGTCCACTGAAAACTCGACTGTGCGTATTGGAGGAGAGAGTGGCACCACGGGACACTCACTGGTGGTGAATTCGCAGATCATCGCGGCCTCAATTAACAAGGAGTCCAGCCGAGTCTTCCTCATGGACCCTGTGATATTCACATTGCCACATCTACAGGTGACACAGCAAGAAAAGCTCTTGCATAGTGAGAAAGGAAAATGTCACAAAACAGAATAGATCAGTCTGTCCTGAAATACATCAAGGAAGATTTTTGTGCATTGAGGAAACCTATCCCTTCCATGCATTTGTCTATGGCTCTTTGTTACAAAGAATTCATGTGGTACATGCCTAATTTGAAGCTGCCATTCTACAGTAGTATAAAAAATACAAAACAAATCCAATTTTAAAAAAATCAATAACTAGAAATATCCTTACATGTTTATGTTTTTTGGTTGTTGCTTATACACCGTAAGAGTCCCAATAGATTACTTCACAACATGTTTTTGGAGATACATCAAATGTAATGTACTGTATTGGGAGCTTTATGATAGGATGAGGGGCAAACTCCTGTTCATATACTTTATATGGTTTTACCTTAAATATTAATTAGTTTAAAAAGCAACTCCACCACAAGCTCCTTTATGATTAAAGCACTGTTTACGTACACTGCAAAATGAATGATAAAAACAATTTCAATTGAAGAGAAATATCTCCAATTTGTGACAGAACACATCATATACTGGAATGTTAAGGCAGAATTCATGCACAAGGTGTCCAGGTACAAAGTCAAAGTGTATGGAGTTATTAGTCAACATTTTATCTCCTGTGATCTATGTTAGGGAGAAATGTGAATTTGTGTGTTTAACACAAATTTACATGGATTATAAATCCATGTTTTAGGAGCAAGCTTTTAAGAAAATCTCGGTTATTGAAAAAGAGTTGCAGAGCTGGATTGGCGTGGCAGATGAGGGATCCATTATCAGTTAAAATGCTAAAGTTTTCTACCATTTATTTATCTCTCAGACCAAAAACCACTTCAATGCCAACTGCACGTTTTGGAACTACTCTGAGCGCT
Organism: Spea multiplicata; assembly: GCA_009364415.1. Taxonomy (NCBI): domain Eukaryota; kingdom Metazoa; phylum Chordata; class Amphibia; order Anura; family Pelobatidae; genus Spea; species Spea multiplicata. Next base: position 39,117,470 of record VKOC01000003.1, on the reverse strand, counting down.
CTATGTTGGGGTACTGGTCCTCCCAGGGCTGTCGTTTGCTTCACACGAACAAGACTCACACAACCTGCGCATGCAGCCATCTCACCAACTTTGCTGTTTTGATGTCACACAGGGACATGGTGAGCTGAATCTCAAAAATCTGACTTTCTACCATTGCCTGCACAAAAACCTTTCCCGGTGATGTGTCTCCTGAGTACAAGGACTTGTATCTACAATTCTGCCTGGTTTTTCACCTTTATTTTTGCACCTACTACTTTTTAATGCCATAATACGCAATAATTATGTCAGCTATTGTTCTCCTTGGTGTCCTTTTTATGTTTCCAGCTTTGAAACCATTACTATTTTTGGAGAGGCTATTTGCAGTTTATCACATACATGAAATGATCCAGCATGCATTCATTCTATTTATACTGGATTTAATGCTCCACAAAAACGGTAATGTTTCAGTTCTGTGTGCACCTTTGTCATGCCACATGGGACTGAAATGCTGACGTTTATACAGTAATTGAAAGTCACAGCATGAAAGGAATTATGATGTTCTGAATAACACTGAATAACTCTTGTATGAACGTTGAACTAATGTGGAAGCAGTTCCAGCACCCGTACATGTAGGACCTTGTAATTTAGAAGTGAACTCTCTGACTGTTGTATCTTTCAGTACCAGGGCCGTATTAATGAGTTGCTGCTCTCGGTCATCTCGTGGGTGGGCATTGTGATTTCTCTGGTCTGTCTCGGAATCTGTATCTCTACATTCTGCTTCCTGCGAGGTCTCCAGACTGACAGAAACACCATCCACAAGAACCTGTGTGTCAGTCTGTTTCTGGCAGAGTTACTCTTCCTCACCGGCATTGACAAGACACAGTACCAGGTATCAAAATGCCCGCTTTTCCTGAAAATGTCCTACTTGTTACCCCACTCAGAAATACCTTATACGAGCAGTCTGTGTTAAAAATCAAATTATTGTTTTAATTGATGGTAAAATACAAACATTGTGTTGGTTAAGTGGGATTTGAAGCTATTATAACTATAATAATGTTACTGTTGAAATAAGATGAGAGAAAGATAACCAAACTTTTAAGACTACTGGTTTCCATTTTGGTATCACTGCGGGAGAGTGTTTGGGCTAGAAATGGGTCTTGATAAATGATTTACTTTTAAAATACTTCACTTTTTCTGTTGCTGTTTCCCCCCCCCCACACCTTCTGCTTCGCATTTAGGTGGTGTGCCCCATCCTAGCAGGGCTTTTGCATTTCTTCAGTTTGTCAGCTTTCTCCTGGTTGTGCCTGGAGGGAGTTCAACTTTATCTCATGTTAGTGGAGGTGTTTGAAACGGAGCACTCTCGCCGCAAGTACTACTACCTCTGCGGATACGTTTTCCCTGCACTTGTGGTGGGAATTTCGGCGGCTGTGGATTATAGGAGCTATGGAACAGATAAAGCGTGAGTGTCACTCAGTGAGGCTGAGGCTTTAATGAAGCAATTACTGGTATAAAGGGAAAACAGTACATGTTTAATCACAATTCCCCAAATTCTGGCACCACAAAAGTGCCAGTGACTTGAATTAAACCATGTGAGAAAGTGGCTGAGCACTACTCAACTACTAACTCTGCTAACTCAACCATTTCCTTGCTTCCTTAAATGACAACTTAAGCCAACAAATTAATAACCTTAATATTTACTTCCACATGAATTTATGTTTCACTAGGAGAACTGAACTATCATTGGTTAAAGTGAACAACCAGTTCCTACATGGTGAAAACAATGCTTGTAATTGCAGTAGACCTTCATGTAATTTTACCAAAATAACACCAATTTTAATGTACCATTTGTAATTCAGTAATATACGAGAACTGGTAAGAGGTCTATATATACATACACACAGATAAATATAGATAGGTACACACATCCTAAGACATTCCTATTTAATGGACTTGGTGAGAGATCATAGACCTCTTTCACTGCCCCCTTGGATTGTATCTGTCTCTTTCTTGCTGTCCCTTTTCATATATATACTTGTTGGTCCTTCGCTTTGCCTTTCTCTCATGTTTTGAGAACACCTTTCTGTCTATTTCATATTGTAAAGCATATTGTAAAGACCGTCTTGCACTTTTTCCATTCCTCTGAATTTCCTCCATCACTAACAAGGCCGGCTTCACATTCCAGGAGGGCCTTGACACAAAGACTATTTGCAGTCTCTTTCTTTAATGCATATGTGGAAGCTGGCATATATTTTAATGGCATCTATATGGTGCTCTAGGCACTTGCCTGGTGTGTCCAGTGGGAACTCCAGCCCAGGACACCAACTTGTTTAATTCCATTCTCTCTGCCTCTGGATCCTCTTTAATTATCCTCCATTCTGTTTTTCTCGCTGTTTTCTTTTGTTCCGGATTCACCTAACTTGTTCCTCTCTCCCTGGTTCCATCCTATAGATGTTGGCTGAGGGTTGATAACTACTTTATCTGGAGCTTCATTGGGCCTGTTTCACTGGTTATTGTGGTAAGTACTTTACACAGATACAACCCTCTCCCTATTTTGTTCACTCATTTACAAACTTTCCTGTATTCTTCTCGAACAAGAAAATTGAAAGGAGAGTTATCACACTTTTCATCTTTGCACTTCTCTTGCTTTCATGTATATCCATCAAAGCAAGAATTTATGTCCTACGTTTAACTGTGCTAGTTGTTTTACTTTGATTTTAAAAGTTTTGAGAGAAAAAAAATAACAGACACTGACTGCATAAAGAGCTACAAACACCGAAAATTTACTTCTATAGGAATATAATTTCAGTATAATTTAGGCACAGCGGTGAGCTGCTTAAATAACACCTGGAATGATTCAGACGCCAATGAAAAGAAAATGATTTATGTTCTGTTAATCATGGCAAGCAATACATCTTTAACATATCTCAGTCTAATGTCACAATTTATTTGTTGAAAAATAATGATCACTGTTGAGCTGGACAATGGTGACGGATGACACAGGAATCTATTTTCAGGTAGTGGGTGATCTGTGTTTGGGGGGGAAAAGATCAATTTATAAATTAACTAACATGCCATGGAGCAGCCAATCCATATGATGTCTTCGTAAAGAGTTGAGAATACCTTCTTTAACAACTGCATATGTATATAACAACAGGAAAGGGATCTCTATAAATAACTTTAGATAGTATAATACTGGTTCTTTACCATAACACTGCATAACACAGTTACCAAAAGAGAGTGCCAAAAATAACTGATAGTATTCACTTACGTGGAGCATTTAATTTAGATTATACATAGAAGTGCATTGCTAATCAATGACAAGAAGAGGCAATTATCCCCATTACAGCGGATAATTTTTCTGGGAGAACAGTTCGATATCACTCATGCTTCCTACCAGATAAAAGACAATAGCTTATTGATTAAATGTGGCTTCTCGACTGTAGCTTCAAACAAAGAGTTCAAAGATTAAAGGAAAATTCTACCTAAAAATAAGTTGCCACGTAATTAATTTCAAGAAATTTATAGTCTTTCCTGAAGCTGTAATTTGTGATCAACACAGCAGTAATCCTCTACCAGAATAATACAGTGGGAGCAGCCATCTTTTCTTCCCAGCAAAATGTCCTGTAATGCTTCATTGAATTATATGTAAAATTCTGTAGAACCTATGACAGCTACTGTATTTTGTAACGTTCAACCACAACATTCAAGCTATTTCTGCAACAATGTCTGCTACAAAGCAAATGAGCTGGTCACAAGATTATGTTTAAAATCATTTTTATCTCAGATCAGAATGTTGTGAAGGTACATCTAAAAATACAGTGAAATAAGAGTCTAGAGCATTTACAAGGGAGTTATAACCATATATTATTTTAGAAAGAGATGCAATGAGCCACAAGGACAATGACTTCCCAGTAAGCAGCAGAGGACCAGTACCAGAGGGAGCTTAGACCATCTAGAATTATATACTGGTGCAGGAGAGGGAAACACTTGTGAGAACCAATACTCAGGGCAAAGCTTTTCTACTGGCTGATGTAATGCCCTTTAAAAAAGATCTCATGGAAAATATTCTTTACTCTAGTGATGATGTAGCTGTCACATATGAGAGTTTAATCTGGATTATGTCAGCGTAGGGCAAACAATTAAGGTTCAGGAGTAGTCTTCATCCTTTACCTGAAGAATGATCAGGAATGGTGGCCAACCATATACCCAACAGGTTTGCCCCTGGACTTTCTCTTGATCCATTCTGCCCAGGTACTTTAGAGCACTTATTGTATTTTATTAAATATCAAGACTCCACTTCCAAAGATACTTGAAGTTTCCACAACATTTTATTAAACACGAATATCCTATGAAGTATTTTACGTTTTTTTAGGTTTAGGTGTCATGTAATGATTAGAAAGATACGATAGCATCTGTTTCTTATTCTTAACATGCAATTTACTTTAATCTGAAGCCCCTAGGTCACTATTGTAGGCAATTGTGTGATTTTTAAATGCCAAACTCTACCCACAAAGCTTTCTATGCTCTGTGAAAAAACTTCTGGGAGATTGGTGCATCTGTTGGCTGTCTCAGGTTTCCCACTCAGTTGGGTCTGTAGGTTGTTTTATGACGCACAGACATAGGTTGATTTGAGTGAGCCCTCCCCTCCGCCAGTAAACAGCATTCAAACCTATTAGACTAATTGGGCACATCAAAACTCACTAGTGCTTCAGAAACCAAGGCTGCAGCAGAACATAGTCATCAAGCTAAAAAGAACATGAGATAACTTCACTGATATAACTGTTGAAACCTGCAATTGTTAGCACTCTGGCAACAAAATGAGAAAACTACAGTGTTAAGAGCTGTTGCCAATGGAGGAAAGTGTCAGGAAAAATATACTTTTTGTTCATTTTGCTTAGATTTGTGTTTTCCTGCTGCCTATGATAAAACTACCGCTTACCCGCATTACGTTACAAGCTTCAGAAAGGGGAAGTCACGCCCAGTGTTAGCTGTACCAAAGCCTGGATTTCTGCAAAGCGAGCAGCATTTTACAGCAGCACGCGGTCATGCTTTTGGTACACTTATGGCTAGACTGGCTTATGGAAATGCAACAAATTAAGCAGGTGGAGAATAGACTTGAGTGACCTTTTAAGGACTTTTCCGCACAGGTGCATAAAAAGGGAATCTGGTGCAATTTTTTAAAAAAAATTAGTCCTATTACCATGGCAACCAGCAGAGCAATAATCAGCTACATTCCATTGATTGCCACAATGATCACTTGCCAAGATTTACAAAATAACAGGTTTTTTTCTACATAACCCCCCTCCCCCCAATGTGTATGGACGGACACATGCATTCTGTAGTTTACATCAAAGCAATAACCTAACATTTGAATACTTTTTATTAAAAATAGAAAATTCACATGGAGTTGCCCCCCTTTGCTGCTATAACAACCTCCACTGTTCTGGGAAGGCTTTCCACAAGATTCTACTGCCAATGTTTGTCTATGGAAAAACCTAAACTCACACTAAACTATGTAGCACCCCCCGAAGCTAAGGTCAGGTTTTCTCTTTTACTGATCCCACAGTACAACAAATTTCACTGGCATTTGCATACACGATGCATTATTGATGAATGTCACATATGGAAAACCAAAAGTTTGTAGGGCCCATAAGCAACAGAAGCATTTTTTTAAAATGTTAGTGAGTCTGTGAGTCTGTAGAGCCAACACTTAACAGCGTCCAAGGAATCTTAAAGCTAAAGTTATACTTCCTTTATAGTGCCCTATTAGCCCTGTGCCAATATCTAAAGGTATTGCGTAAACGATCAGGAACTATAAAATAAAGACAATCTGAAATGGATGCAGTCATCTAAGTGATGTTAGAATTAATCTATAACTATTGATAAAGAACAAAACACGCAATCAACAAATAAAGCTGGCTACATACAGGTAGAAAAAATATTGTGATGGTGCTTTTAAAGATATATATATATATATATAGTAAATGGTCTCTTAATAAAAGCTTCCTTTTAATCATGTGTAATATACATATGGGGCAGTCAAAAGCAATAACTGATTATTCTATTAGTGGAAGGCAAACATCCCCAGGAAATTGGGTTGGATGTGTTTACCCCATTCCAGATGTTATCTTTACCTTAGCCATTCCTAGGGACATGGGGAATACCCATGCCTGCAACATTGCAAGATCCTAGAAGAGGACACAGCTGAATTCTGTAGGGGTGATATACGTAGATAATGATATGGAGCAAAGTTTAGGAGCAGGGTGGGTTAAACCAGATGGGAAGTTTGTGTGGTTGAAAGCCACACTCTTCTCTAACTCCTAGGTGGATGTAAACATGAATACATTTCTGGAGAAAGTCCAAGAATCATCTCAGGAATTCACATAGCCTTCTTTAGGAGTACTTTGAACCCTGACAATGTCAGAGGAGAAAGTGATCACAAGTCATCTGCAAAAGTCAGCACCAAATAAGGTTTTGAGAATTTCTTAAGAGTTGAAAAGCATCAACCATAGACATAAGCCAACAATCCCAGAACATTAGCCTTTTTCCTGTCCTACTGTCAGGACCTGTTCTTTATATATATATACTTAATAACTACATAAATTCAGTTGTATCTAAAAAGCGCAGGTGAACTGCAATCACCTTACTAAATGCTGTTGCTACCTTTCTCAGTATCCAAGATGCATGGCTTTATGAATAAACCATGTTGTGAGTTAAAAAAGAAAACAGACATGACTAGAGAGCCTTTTCAGTTATGACCCACATGGAACACATATGGATCACCCTGTCCATGACCTCAAGAAAAAAGGGGTGCAAGGACCCCTTTGCAGACTGTGTTTATTCTGCAAAGGCAGTAACAATACCATGGACCATCAAGACATTGACATTAATAGATGAAATGTGTAAAGCAGCTGTCTATTCAACTTCCATGCCCCCTTCTCACATAAAAGAAGATGTATCTTAGCACTTTCAGCAGAGCCAGATTTGGACATAATGTCCTACAAGCGCTAGTCGAATATGATAAATGACGTTGTTCAGCCATTATTTTTTATTGTTTTCGGACTCTTGCTTCTGTTGTTTAATATTGCTTGGCTAGATTCCATTGGTGATTGCCGTTTTGTGATTGTCGAGGGAAAAGTAAAGATCATTGTTTCTTTCTTTCATTTTCTTTGCCTTGACATCAGAACAAATTTGCCAACAACTTTTTAACCACTAGAGAAATATTAGTTGATAGGGGTGATCAGAATTCAAAGGGGCAGGGAAGTTTCTATAATTAGAACTGAACATAAAGAGTTCAATGAATTAACTTCATTAATATTTTGCACTCTCACTACATAGCACTCTAACAGTAAATATTCCCTTTTTTGTCATAAGATTCTTAATTTTAAATTGTTCTCTCTCATATTTACCCGTAGAATAAGTATCCTAATAAAAACTGGACAATTGGACAACTGGATAATTTTAGTTAGTTGGTATTGCCATTCCTTTAGTAAACATTGGTTTATATTTGAATAAAATGCAAAAATAAGATTGCATATTTATTTCTTACTCACTCTATGCGACAGGTGGGTGGTTTGGCAGCATATGATGTAACATGGTGAGGTCACCAAAATGTACATCCAACACATTTAAGTTTTTCCTCTTGCTGGAAAGAGCTGGTTGCATTTTTGATAAGATTCTTAGTTTTAAATCTACATGCACAGTAAACAAGTAGTTGTTTTTTTTTAATCACCACAGACACAATAATCCAATCTGTCATGCTCTTTTTTGTTTTCAAATACTTCTTTCTATTTGTAGGTGAACCTCCTTATTCTATTGGTCACACTCCATAAGATGCTTCGGTCCTCCTCGGTTCTAAAACCAGACTCCAGTCGCCTGGAAAATATCAAGTGAGGGTTGAACCTACCCATGGCTCCCATTTATATATTTTTTTTTACGCATTTCTGGTGCACTGTGGCTTTAAGAGGTGCACATATGTCTTCCACAAGATTTTTAACCTCTTTCCCATCTTTTAGGTCTTGGGCTCTTGGTGCAGTTACCCTCCTCTTCCTCCTCGGTCTCACGTGGGCTTTTGGGCTTCTCTTCATCAATAAGGAGTCTCTGGTCCTGGCATATCTCTTCACCACCTTCAATGCTCTGCAGGGACTTTTCATCTTTATCTTCCACTGTGCTCTGCAGAAGAAGGTTAGTGTTGATCCTTCAACACATAGGAACCCTGTGCTCTGACAGACAGCTGTACCCTAAAATATATTGCCTACTGTGTGTGGGTTTTCTTGTAATACTGCACACTTCTCAGACAGGGTTTCAACTACCACTGCAGTCCTATCATGTCCCTTAGCAAAAAATTTCATTTTGAACATTACTCCCGGGCAGAGACGTGCAGCCATAACACTTTATCACCTAATATTACAGAAGATTGCTTAGGTTGTAACCAGATTAGCGGAGCGTTCTCACCTTAATGCCGAACAAAGCACAACAGTATAACAGTGGCACTATTTTAGAAAATGCCATGTTGTTGTACAGAAGCTTAATTTGGTCACATTCTATAGTGTCATTATGTGCTTTTATGATTTTGAGTCATGTTAACTCCATCATGACAGCATGAAACATAATGCTCTAAAGTGAGGTGTGCACACTACCAGTTGGTTGTCTGCAGTTATAGGTTTTGCTGTGCTAATGGTGCATTAGTTTTAGGCGTACAAAAAAAACTCCCTGTGCATAATCTGATAACAGGATTACTGTGACCAGTGAAGTTCCCGCACATTTTTTGGCAGCAGTGTATTTTTGTTGCTGTTTTATCTAGCTTTTATTTTATGGGTTAGTTTTGGGTAAGTAGGGTAAATATACCTTGTGGTTACTTTTCTTAGAGCCACTTGTTGTGTACTATTAATTATAGAAAAAAATGTATGTTCATCTTTAATATTAATATGAAATCCTATGTAATCATCAGTTTAAAAATTGGTATGAACTAGATGAGTCCCATTCCCCTACTTTCCTCACTCAAATATGATAAATGATGCTTTGTATATTATAACCATCCTTCCTTGGATCTTTCTTTTTCCGATTGGACAATAATTACATGCATGTCCCCCATACGATGTTTTGGAATGTAGTAGTTTCTTCTACTTTTCTCATTCTTTATGATCTCCTCCCTTGCAGGTGCACAAGGAGTACAGTAAGTGCTTGCGACATTCGTACTGCTGCGTAAGAGGCCCTGGGGCAGAGCACGGGACCCTCAAGTCAACTGTTAACAGTCGCTACTACACGCAGAGCAGGATCCGCAGAATGTGGAATGACACGGTCAGGAAACAGACAGAGTCTTCCTTCATCGCTGGAGACCTAAATAGTACTCCAACCCTCAATAGAGGTTGGTAGCTCTAGAATGCTTCTCATTTTTATGTTGTGTAGTATGCAGTGAAATCATCAGGCGCTTTTAAGCATATATAGATAGCGTGACTCTTCTTCTCTGCTCTTCAAAGGCACCATGGGTAACCATCTGCTGACCAATCCTGTGCTGCAGAGTCGTGTGGGCACTAGTCCATATAATACGCTAATCACAGAGTCTGTTGGTTTCAGTCCTTCATCTCCGGGATATAATGCCACTGGTAATGCAACCTACTTCTGTATATGTTATACATGCACCTGTATTAAGGAAATGTGCAGACAGTTTTCGACATTTCCATAACACACAGTAATTCAGAAATGTACAAGCATAATGTTTACTGAGCCACTTCTGTATCTATTGACTTCGGGTACATTATCTTTTCCCAAACCCTAAGCTGATGTAATTGTAAGGACTGCCTGTGTTTGTTACCTTGTATGATGGACTGGATGTCTAACAGTATGAATTGCAATATAATTCCCATGCTTTTATATAATAAATTGTTAAATGTATGCCTTTCTTTCCCCTTTTATTTCTTTTTCACTCCCTCTCTCCCATAAACTGACCGCTCCCAACTCCATCTCACTGATCCCATCACAAAATTCCCTCTTTCCTTGCTTCCTGTTCACTGCTGCAGGAAGCTTCAGAGATCCTAGTAAGTACATTGTGCTGTTATATGGAAATAGTATAACAGTATGACACATGCTGCTGCTACTACTCCTATTATGCCATGCTTTTCGAGGTTGCATGATGTTGAGACAGACTTATTTCACACATAATTAAGCCCTATTAGAACACAAAGTTAGGAATGCTTGGTGTGGGCAGATACAGTATCCTCTATCCGTACCTGGGTGGGAGCTTGGCCACCATGAGCTTTCCCTCTTCTGGGGTGGGGCTAGCCCCAGAAAGATTTTAGTAGGTAGAAAGTAGGCGAGGAAGTTGGCAGGGAGTAGGTATGGATCAACACCATGCCCCTGCCTGGAGAAAGAAAAAACTGGCAGGACTTCACCCAAGACTCTAGGTCTAACCCAGAGAGTTAACAAGCTACAAGCATACCTGGGAACATCTAGGCTCCAGCTACCCAGACCCCTCCCTCTGATGTTGTGGGCAGTCCGCTGAAGTCAGTGAGCGACCCGCTGATGTTGCGTGCAAGGCTAGCCCCACATACAGAAATGGAACCCAGCTTTTCTCCATGGTGATCTAGAAAAGCAAAGCTTCATCTGGAGTCTCCGGACAAAACCTGGATAGTTTCCACATATGGCTTTATGTGACAAATATGGTTATAATCTTAACTTTCAGGTGTCATGTCACTGTGAAAGTTTCTTCAACCACCGATAGGGATGGCATGGGATTCCAATGTTAGTTAAGCCAGGCCATTCTTTTCTTTAAAGAACCATAAAGTCTCAAGCCCATTCTAGGAAATGGAGGGCTGACCTCACAAATTTCTGATGTGCATTGTTCAGACTGACCTTATTCCAGTTGAGACTAACCAACTACTCCTATTAAATGTAAAGTATCTATAGGTAACTAAACAGTTAATTCTCACTGAAAAACATCTTAAAAAAGAGACTTAGCTTAGCCTTTCCTACATCAAAGTTTGTAAGGGAATTCTGCATGTTTTCTAGTATTTTTTTCTAATGCCGTACATCCATTTTACTGATACAGTGCTTTGTGTCTCTAGAGCCTGATAAGTACACATATTTAGATCTATAAATCTGAAGGATGCATAACTTCTGTAAAAACATATTTATTATATATACACGCACGCGATACCAATCATCTCCAGATACAGACAAGTACACAAGAAAGCCTTAACAATAAGGAATTAGGGCTTAATTTTGGAACTCGTCTAAAATATAGGCTTTTACTGAAAATGACGATTTCAGGCTAAGATCATATCCACAAGTACGCAATTCAATACTTACGTATCAAATAGAATAGGTAGTTTTGCTATAGGACTGGGAAGACAGAGAAGCTTTTGATGTTTGAATTGGTTTTGCAACATGGAACATACTAACCATGTCCTCTTTGTCAAATTAATTCTAGAGCACACCTTAAGTCGAGACCCTTGTGGCAAAGACCCTCTTCCTCCACTTCCTCTCAATGGTAACTTTAATAACAGTTATTCCCTCCGCGCTGGAGATTTCCCTCCGGATCCTTCCAAGCTCACAGATGGTAGTGGAGGAGGCCGAAGAAATCTGACCGATGCAGCAGCTTTTGAAAAAATGATAATTTCAGAGCTAGTGCACAGCAACCTACGGGGAAAGTCACACGGAGGACCAACAGAAACAGGAGACGAAGAGGCAACAACGGGAGCAGCTGCAGATGGCGGAGAGGTCCCTTCCCTGGAGATGGAGCGCATGTACAAAGCTCTGGAGGAGCCTCTGCTTCTACAGAGAGCACAGTCTATCCTCTACCAAAGCGATCTGGAGGAGTCAGAGGCTGAAGCTGCCCCACGTGACTCACCAAATCGTGATTCCCTCTATACAAGCATGACCAACCTCAGAGACTCCCCGTATCCAGACAGCAGCCCTGAGCCAGGCCTGCCTTCAGCTGGGGAGATGCTGCCGTGCCACCAGGGGGTCCCGCAACCGACGGGAGCAGATGCCATGTACTTCCCCAGCCGATTGGGGTCTGTACCCCGGGGGCAGTTACAAGCCTTCTACCAGATGCCCCAGGGATTTCTGGGTCTGGAGGGGTCAGTGCCCGAGGGAGATGGGCAGATGCAGCTTATCACCAGCCTCTGAACTTTTTCTCCTGCCCCTGACACCAACACATTAATTCCCTAGAAAATTCTGCCCCGTCTCCATTACAGAAGAAAGCAAAGCCAGTTGGAAGGAAGGGGGATATCAGGGGATACTAAGTTGGGCCAGGGGTGAGGACAATATGCTTTTGTTTTGGCTAATGGACAGTTGGTTTGGAAACACAAGTGGAATCTGGACCCCCTTGTATAACCTCTTCATTGCCCCCTATATGTTTGGGAAAGGGGTAAGCTGTATGTGGGGGGGGGGGGGGATGAACAATACAGTTAGGGACTGTGGGTGCCAAAAATGCCTCTCCAAACAGCTACTGAAACGACATTGAGTTTGGCGCTGAAACTTACAGTATTGTTGTAAAGCCAATAAGAAGACAGATAAGGGGAAAGTAGATGTCGGAAGATTATTTTGCCAAGGGAGATTAAGGATACTGGATGGTATTTAAAAAATGGAAACAACCAAGCTGAGATGAAATTTTAGAATGGTGCCAAACAACCAGTGGGCTGCAGGATACTGAATAGTTATAGAAAATAACTAGAATAACATTTGGGAATCGATATGTGCACTTAAGAGAGTTATAAAATTAAATTTACCTTTTGGCAAAAAAGAATTGTGAACAAAAACGGAATAGAAGGTGGGTAGTGTTTTATGAGCTTACTTGGAACAGCAGGCTACCTTTGATTCATTGATGAACTTCTTCCTTGTGTTTTACAAATACAAAGACCCCCCTGATCACCTTTGATCCCCAGCCATACCCCTTCACTTGTCCTGAGGACAAAGAAAGACTTTTGGTCCAGTTACAGCTAGTATGGAATACATTTCATTTGTGGTTAAGAATCTGGAAACAGTCCAACACTACTCTATTCCCAAGGAGACAGAAACAAGATTTAGAAAAGGAAAAAATTCTGGACTACTGCCCTGCATATTCTTTATTTAAGCACAAAATTTGCCCCACCCTCACTACCTCTCTTTTAGAGAGGAACAAGGGAACTTTATAGCTGGGGGAAGCAAGTGTCTTTTCGGACTGCTGTAAATATCGAACTTCTAAGGGGGAAAGGAGAGAAGAGGGGAGATAACAATACCCTTCCCCAATTATCAAAAGGTGCGGAACTGATCAGTAGGGGTTTATTTTGTTTTATTTCTATACTTGCCTTCTGTAATGCTATAGTAATTCAAAATGGCTGTTCTGCCATAGTCTCTCTTTATACCAACTATAAAATCATGAGTGAACTTCATCACTCCCAAAGAAATCAGAGCTAACCTTTTTTCCCTGCATCTGTGTTGGCTTGTCCTAACTTATTTTGCATGTGAAAGGAAAGGGTGCAGGACCTAACTCGTCCTTTATTCTTCATGAAATTAAGTTGGCCTGTTATGTGGGGTGAAATATATACATATCTATGTATGTAGGTTGCTCAAAGAACAATACAGATGGTAAAACATTAACACAGGGTGATATAATGAATATCATGACCTAAATTGTAACCCTTGGAGTTCTAGAGGCATACTTGTGGCACATAAATGGTAACTTGCCTTGCCCGTAAGGTACGTAAAGTACCTGTTGCTTCTTTACCAGTGTTTTGTTCAGAACCAGCTCTCTGCTGCTATATGGAGGCCATAGAGTATAGGGATCTGTGCAATAGAGTAGCAATTGTAAGGTCACCTGTAATAGTCACTTTAGGGGCTACCGTCATGCCTCGCTTTGCAGCTCCAATCACAGATAGGCTGATTCTAACATTCCAGTTGCTCTAGACTAGAGTTACCATCATGCTCAGTGCAAGACTTTGCCTGTCCATGTATCTAATTGTGATGTCGGCCATTCATACATTATGGCTGTTAGACATTTGTTCACATTCTTGTGGTGGCTGCACACAGCTAAAGCCAAAACCTTTATAATCTATATACTGTATCTTCTTTGTTAAAACTGTAAAATTTATATACATGTCTAAATAAATATATAAACAATATACTTATATACATATCAGGACCAGAATCTGATATGTCTAAAATCTGATATGGTCAGAATCTGCATTGGAAGCATTCAGAGATAGGGTTGGAGGCTAAAATAACGGATGGTAACAGCCCTGTAGACAGACGACTGCAACAGAGGTACTAGACTTCTAGCAACTGTGTCCTCAATTTTACAACAGTACAATTTAAAAATCATAATTTCCAGGAACCAATGGCAATTTGCTCTTGTCATTTTTTTTATCCCACCCATTACACTTTAGTCACACCATAATAGTTGGGATATACAGATAAAAAGCTTCTTCTAAAAAGCCTTTTTCCCCCCGTTGAGCATAGTACAGGGGCTTCCAACCTTCGGCCCTCCAGCTGGTACAGGACTACATCTCCCATAATGCTCTTTCAGCTAAGGGGCTGGCTGAGGAGGATGGGAGATGTAGTCCTGCAGCAGCTGGAGGGCCGCAGGTTGGACACCCCTGGCATAGTAAGGATTTCTATCTTGTGTGTCATTATTAGCAAATATATTTTATACTACTAACAACAAAAAATGATAGTAAAGAACCACTATTTTGTATTACAAATTTAGAGAGATAATCACTGTTTCAAGCTAAAAGTCTATCTCTCTCTCTCTCTATATATAATATATATATAATTTCATTTTTAACTTTTAAAAAAAATGCCTGCTTCATCTACCTATAGAACATGCCACAGAATAGTGAGTGCTATTAGAACCAATAAGGACAGATCCCTCTCCTGAATGCTTCCTGTGTTTCTGTGGTAACCCTGCAGCCAGTGGAAACTTATGGTCACTTCCAGCTAGGATCAGAGTTGCCCATCTTTCCTGGGCAGAATAAGTAGGCTTGGTTGGTAACAGTCGACTGTAGCCAAAAATTCTTGGCTCACTGACTGCATTTACAACCAATCAGGAAAAAAGCCCCAGGAATCTAGTATTATGCCTCCTTCCGGAATTAGACCAAAAATAAAAAATAAATATATTGCAGCAAACATGATTTTTAACTTTAACCCAAGACACAAGGAATGTCAGGGGAGATTACAGCAACGTTTTCCAATATGAAACAGTGTCTGGACTTAACGACTTGAGCGCTACCATCAAAATTCCAAATGTAAACATATCTGCATCCTGGTTGTGAACCAACCTTTACAGGCCAGAAAGGCGACCCTCCTGGCACTTAAAAGGTTAATGTAACACCTAGCAATGCTGCTGACTAATCTGGGCAAATGACTAATTGCATAAATGGAGAATATGTATATATGTGTGTGTGTTTGGTTTAATTTTCCTTACTATCTTTTTTTTTAGCTTTTTTTAAGTGGCTTTCTCTAACATCTGCCTAACAGAGCCCCTGATCCTAACATGGGCAAAGGGTTAAATACCTCTCCGCCCCCTCCTCTCCTCTCTCTCTCCCTCTTTTGTTTTTTGTTTTTTTTTTCATATGCCAAAACCAGAAATGGGTCGAATGCCATTCAACGAGCGAACAAAACAAAAATAAAACTATCGTACGAAAGACTGAACTGATAATGCGTACGGACAAAAATCTACAAAAAAAAAAAAAAAAAATAAATATCGCAACTTGTGGAGTGAAGAAACACACCAATAAAAATCTTTTTGATTTCTGGGTGATTGTCTTCATTGTGTTTCAATATGTGGATCTTGATTTTTGTTTCCCAAATTTAGTTCCTGATGTGGCCGACCTTGCCTATAGACAACTCAGGTTTGCTAAAGAGCACATTGACCAATGCCGATTCAGTTTGGCTAAACAGTGCTCTTTGCTCTAAATGGAACAGGATTTAGGGTTTTAGATATGCTCTAAAATGAAAGCAGGCTAAAATACTGTCTAGGAAAGACTTATGGACTAATTATTATTATCATCTTTAATTTATATAGTGCCAACAATTTACGCAGCACTTAATACAATACATATGTTCAAGGGGGGGAAATTGACAGACTAAGACAAACCAATACATTGGGTGGAGAGAGCCCTGCTCACAAGCTTACGGTACAATTTAACTGGATTATGTAGGGCCTTTCAGGTACCTCACTCAGACACAAAGGTGATATATAGCACCCTAGTAAATGTGACTAGTAAAATATTCACTCATTCAGATACTCATTTACACATATTCATTCATACATATTCATTCACTCTCCCCCACGCCCTTACCTCAACTGATTTTTCTGTGGCGCATTCATACTTCCGCAGGGGCCCTCTGCTAACCTCTGCATTGCTCGCACACTGAGCGAACCAGGAACGCTGCAGGGCCATGTGGCATAACGGGACCCTGCTACGTTCCTGCTTTCCCTGGGCAGTACAGAAAGCAAAGTAAACTGTCAGACCCTAAAGCTGCTGCAAGCTCAAGAGGCAGCTGTTATGGGGCGGGGCCGGTGTAACCACAACTGCCACATAAACTCTCATTTTAAAGAATAAAGCTAAGGGTGTCCAGCTAGGTGATTAAGATGGAACCATTCTACTGTTCTCCACAAACAGTATAATAAGGAGTTAGGTTGTTTGTCTAGTAGATTGGGCACAGATAACAGATGGAGAACACCAAAAATTGCTAATATGCAGCTTCCTGAAAACATTATGTAATGCCAAACCTAGAACCGTTTTAAAAAGAAAACTTCACACAAATCAAATCTTAGATACAGATACAGCATGAAACATACAAAAAATTCAGATACCTGTGCCGTGCATCCACTCAATACAACAGGATTTCACAGCCACATGGCAATAAAACCTACATACATAAAATAAACTGATACAACAGATGCATTTCTTAGCAACTGCCATTAAGTGGAACTGTCACTTTTATATTATCCTTAACATATATTTATGCAACACTTTTTGGTGCAGTAGCAGGTTTAACAGGTCTTTTGGGATGAGTATTTTCTAGCTTTGCACACTGTCAGTGTGCTTTTGGTCCATTTGTTTTAGCTTTTTGCTCCAGGTACTTTAGGCTGGTCAGTTAGTGCATGGGGACCGCAACTCTAATAACAGGACTTAAACCACTCCCAAGTTGCTCTAGTCTTCTGTCTGGAATCATTGCCTGCTAAAAGCTAGATTTCATTGTGCTTTATAACATACTGCTACCGTTTAAGAATGTGCAGAATGGAGTAAATTCAGTATGGAGGCTGTACTGACTACGCATAGTACTCCAGGGGAGGGCTGGCAGCCTAAGACCTGGGGGGCAAGTCTAGTCAAGTGGCCCATTGCGCCACCAAAGCGGCTGCGAGCGACATTGAAAGTGGCCGTCGTGCGGCAGTCACTCCACGGGCACCTAATGAAATTAAAGCCGCCCAAGGGCCGTGCCTCAGCTCTTCGTCCCACGTCTTAAAAGGGGTGGGATGAAGAGCTGAGGCATGGCCATTGGGCCTGACTGGACCAAGCAGATCCTGTATGTGGCACCCCCCCACACACTTTAAAACTGCATAGTTTTTATGGTTAGGCAAACATTGACAGGGGTACAGCATAATTGTTATCATTATATACTGAGGCAGACATTGACGGTGGTACAGCATAACTGCTATCATTATATACTTAGGGATTACGCTGTACCACCGTCAATGTGTGCCTATACATTGAGCCAGACACTGACAATACTGCAGTACAACCCTTATCACTATATACTAAACTAAACATTGATGTGATGTAGGCCTACAACATCAGTGACTGGCTTAGTATATAGTAGGGATGCACCGAAATGAAAATTCTGGACCGAAGAAAAAAAACAAAAAGAACCTTTAAAATACTTTATTAAAAGAAACACACTAAAATTAGACAAAAAAATCAATAACACTATTAATATATATAT
>VKOC01000003.1:39080790-39099463 GCA_009364415.1 Spea multiplicata | reverse complement strand
GGCTTGGTTCCAGTTTGCGAGTCGGATCAGGCCAGACATTGGGCTCCAATCCTAACTCCCTAATCCAACTACATGGAGTGGTTATGCCCAACGCAACCCAGCATTTACACAACGAGAAACTGGATCACGTCGGGATTCTTATCCCGACCAGCTAAGACTTACATCTTTATCACCAATATATAATGCTTCTGTATCTCAATGGACAAATGAACAGTAATATAATCCCAGTATTAGCCACAAAATGATCAAGAACAGGATTTTGGGGTAATATCGGCATGGGGGGGGACATCTCAGCCTATAAGAAGAATACTATTTACAAGAGAACGTTTAGCATTCAGGGTTGAAGCTGGGTCACTTGTATTTATTTACATTCACTCGTCTGCTTTTCTTATTACTCCCCGGGGTGACAACCATTTACCCCATGGGGCATCACAGACTCAATCTCGATGAGACGAGCGCTCCTGGTTGATGCATCCCCAAGGCAACATATTTGTGTTTTGTTATACACTCTGTGTCTCTTTTTGCCAGCATCCCATCTGTTCCTGATCTACTAGAACTTCTGCTTGATTAGAATTGTCTGTCGATACCCATCTTGGACCTATCTACTCAGACAGACATGGATGCCATTCCTTCTGCGTATTTATAGAACAGTGACGTCTATAAAACGCCTTTGTGTCTATTCAGGGGGACTGTCTGAACTGATTTATGTACACACTGACACGGCACCCTCACTGTACATACAATACCACGGAGCTTCATGACAGATAAGAACCAAGAGGAACATCTGATAATCACATCACATTTTATTTACAGAGCACTAGAGGATCCAATGCTAAAACAATAGAAGAGCGAAGGTTAACAATAAGAATAAAACTGACTATATCATTAACATGCGTTACTGGTACAGAGGGAGAGATCTACTTGATCGTAATCCTGGTGAATAGAACATGGAGCTGTAGGGTGCTCAGTAAAATCCTAAATAATTTCTTATGGTTTAGGAGGCAGAAGATGGCCGCCGAGAGGGCAGGCGGACAATGGTTTGCGTTTTACTTGCAATTCCATACACAGCCACTAGGATACCAGGAGCCAAAGGCAAGACTTTCCATGCTGCCTTTATTGGTTTTCCATTCAGCCCTTTCTGTGGTTTTTTAGACAGGACTTGGTGGCACTCGGTAAACACTGAATGTGTTTTGGGGTTTCTATGACTTGGACATCTTGGTGGAACTTGCCCCTAAGGACACGTACCAAGGTTCTCAGAGATATCTCCAGCCCGGCTGTCAAACAAAGATAGGAACTCCATTGTTTAACTAATCCCATCAGTATTAAAGGTTGGGTTGTCTACATGTACCTGTTTATCAATGTTGATTTATGTTAATGAAGTTCTGTGGATATTTGAGTCTATGTTTTACACCAATAAAGTGTTCATTCCTGCCGTACTCAATTCAAGGTAGTTGTGTCTACTTATTGGGTACACATGTGGCAGGGTTCCAAGGTGCGAATGCTGGCTGGTGCTGGAAGTGATTTTCAGGAGGATACATGTGGGTGATCTCTGGGGGTTACAATAGATATAGATAGATGGATAGATAGATGGATGGATGGATGGATGGATGGATATATAGATGGATGGATGGATAGATAGATGATGATGATGGATGGATGATATGGATAGATAGAGATAGATAGATAGATAGATAGATAGATAGATAGATAGATAGATAGATAGATAGATAGATAGATGATGGATGGATAGACAGATAGATGATGGATGATAGATGGATAGATAGACAGATAGATGATGGATGGATAGATAGATAGATAGACAGATAGATGATGGATAGATGGATGGATGGATAGATAGACAGATAGATAGACAGACAGATAGATGATGGATGGATTAATAGATAGATAGATATGATGTAAGCGACTGTATGTGGAGGCAGGAGACACTTATGTTTGGGGAAAGTCAGCCCCGACACTTCACCTGCTGGGGGTTATGATTGCCGCAAAGCTGACGTTCTAGAAAATAGAAGGAGATAATGCTTGTGGGTCCGCCAACACCAGAGCGCAAGCTCTTTGGGACAGGATTTCACTTTAAAAAAATGCTTGTGTAGATATCTGAATATATAAATAATGAATACAGAGAGAATTGGATGAGAGGCAGCGTCACCGTTGGCACGCCGCATGCACTGTGTGTTGTGTGTGTGTTGTGTTGTGTGTGGATTTTATATGTAGTTGTACAGCATGCAGAACTCAAAGGTGTCCTAAAGCTCGACAGGGCGCACCTTCAGCAGGATATAGGATCCCATTAAACAGGGCGCACCATCAGCAGTTGGCTGAGCATGTTGGGAGGTGTAGTCCACAACAGCTGGAAATACCAGAAGCAGCCCAGCCCTGAACGCAACCACATTAAAGGGCACAGCTCAGTGCTGCCATTCACCCCCTCCTCCCTGTATATTTCCCTCTCCCTCCTCCCGCACCTTCCGCTCCCTCCCCCGTCCATGTGGTATATTTCCATATGTGTTCTTTTCTGTGCCTATATGTCCAAAACCCTAAACACAATATATATAAATATATAACATACAGTGCGGAGGGGGGGGCACAGAACCGACTTGTTCCAGCAATATACATCCAAACATGTTTTACATCGGGGGTCCCGGTGACGTTACATGCAGACCACGGGATGTGGGATCGGTTCCCTCATGTGAGAATATATATACGTATATATATTTATAGATACATATATATATAGAAATTATGAATCATTGATTTCTATAGCGCCATCATGTTCTGCAGTGCTGTACACAATTTACAGACACAAAGGTCCCGGCTCATACATACAGTGTATATACCGGTATACATATATAGATATAGATAGATATATATAGATATATATATATTGTATGGGTGCCCAGGAAAGGGTTGGATATGTATAGAGAACGCCTCATAATAAATATACTGTATATGTTTATAATGTACAGAAATCTTTTATTACTGAGAGGGTGGTAGGTAAGTGGAACAGCCTCCTATCAGAAGTGGTAGAGGCTGATACGGTGAAGCAATTTAAACACGGATGGGATAGACATAGGGCTCCCGAATCTAAGACGAGACCAAGAATCTATCCATCTATCTCATTATCTCTGTCAGTCTGTCTGTCCGCCACTGGTCTGTCTACCGCATGCATGGAGCGGGTGTCCTCCGCATCTGCCCTCCCACCCCGCAGCTGCCTCCTCCACCTCCTCTAATGACACTTTATGGAGTTTGTTGGCGGCCCCTCCCTGTCTCTCCCGCCCGTCTCTTCACGCCTACCTCCCGCCCCCGGGCGTCCCTCCCACCTTCCTCCGAATCCAGACAAGCACCGGGACACCGGGGCCCCTTCCCTGCTCCGGACCCCAGCCACCGCCGGCGCCCCCCAGGATGGTAAACCCACCGCCGCGCTCACTGCCCGCCCGGAGCTGAACTCGCTGGTAAGTTGCCGGGACTGTCCCATACAGACACAGGAGCGCTTTTACCTTGTTTCCAAAACAGCTAATTTTTTTTCCATGCGTGAGAGGGGTTTTGTGCGTTTTAACCGGTTTTACCGTGAGGAAAGTTTCTGCTTCCCGTGCAGGCAGCGTGGGGGTGGGGGGTAAATGTATGCAGTTACCCCGAACCGGGGGAATTACCTCCTTCAGAAGCACAACTGAGCCCTCGTTATACCCCAGCGCCCCCCTCCCCCCCGGGTACTTTTTTATATTGTTTGAATGCTGCGGCCGGAGAGCTTCTGGTTTCCGTGATGCGCTGACATATACCGCTGTGTAGTACAACAGAGGAATTCTAACCCTAATGTGACGCTGAACGGCTGAGTGCCTTATTACCCCTCTAACGTCTCATTACAGAGAGCCGCGTTACTATAATAATAATACGTTACGGGGGTAATAAGGCACTCAGGGGCCGCGTTACTGTAATAATACTTTACAGGGGTAATAAGGCACTCAGGGGCCGGGTTACTGTAATAAGAAGTTTATTGGGCTAACTGAGTGCCTTATTACCCCTCTAACGTATTATTACAGTAACCCGGCCACTGAGTGCCTTATTACCCCTGTAACGTATTATTCCAGTACCCTGGCCCCTGAGTGCCTTATTACCCCAGTAACATTTATTACAGTACCCCGGCCCCTGAGTACCTTATTACCACAGTAACCCCTATTCCTGGGTGCCTTATTACCCCTGTAACATGTATTACAGCAACTCATCTACAGGATGCCCCATTACCCCAACAGTGCATTATTACAGTAACACACCATGAATGCTCTATTGCCCATTTCCTGAGTGCCTTATTACCCCCGTAACGTATTATTCCAGTAACCCGGCCCCCGAGTGCCTTATTACCCCTGTATTGTATTATTCCAGTAACCCAGGCCCCTGAGTGCCTTATTACCCCCGTAACATATTATTCCAGTAACCCGGCCCCTGAGTGGCTCTGTAATGCAGTAATTATTACAGGAGCTCTGAGTTGAGTCCCGTCTGTGTATTAAATTGCGGACGCTTAGCCTTAAGAAAGCCGAGTTGCTCTTGAATCCCGTAAGTGACGATGCATCGGCCGAGTACACGCGTGTGGCGTCCGGCGTGTTACATGGTAACACAGTTATATCGGCGCAGGGCCGCGTCTCTACACATTAATGGGTATCGCGTTAGCGTGATTGTGCGTGTTTCTGACTTTAGGTTCATATTTCTGACTTTAGGTTCACGGTTTACTTAGATACGTTATGTAATCAGGAGATTACATCAGGACTGGACCAGCAATGTTGAGACAGCCTGGCACTTTTAGGCCGGTGGCCTCCTGATGATATGTGTGGCATATGATGGGGGCCGCACGTATCCAGCGGCCGCTATATTGTGATAACCCCTATAGGGGTCTATAGGTTGTGCTGCTAGCTGGTATAGATAGACATTGTTACACAAACCGCACTGCAGATATACCCTTTATAATACGTGCTCACTGTCCCGCTACCCAGTCCCAAAGTAACAGGGGGAAAATCGCTCGTGGGCAACATCTGGTGGGCAGGCTGATTAAACCCCAGGGGGTCTCTTTAGTCTCCGGCACATTCGTTAACCTGTGGAAGGATTAACATGTGCCCCCCCCTTCATGAGTATTTGCCTGGAGGAATTTGAATACTTATAATAGTATGCCTCCCAACTGACCCGCTGTGGGCGGGACAGTCCTGATTTTGTCCCGCTTTCCGGGATGGAAGTGTAGATCGGCGATCTTGATGGAGCATCAGAGAAAAGCATCCTGCGCATGCACAGTAGCACGAGTGACGCTCTACCTCCAGCCGCTCTGGAGGTTGGGGGTTTGTTATATGGATTGGATATTTTAGGTTGTTTTTAGGCAAAAGGATTGACAATAGTGGCTACTGATGAGACCCCCAAAAAAGCTCTTTTTGGAAGATTTATCCGTAGGGGCAGGCAGCCCTGGTACCCTTTAAGGATGATGGCCGCCTGATGACGCAATGTCAGCCAGAGCCCCCTCCTCGCCATTCCCCGGTGTGCCACACGGCCAGCATGGGTCTGCATAGGGGTGAGGATTTGGAGAGTAAAATTCCTTCACTGATCAGGGCCTCGTTTACAAGCGGATTGATAAGATTCTGCTCATTGATGTTGCTTAACGTTAATCATTAAGCTTTTCACCGCTTAGTGAATCTGCCCCTCACCTTCGGAGACAATAGACTTCTAATATGTGAATGCAGGTCGGAACAAAGCCGCGTTGTACTAATCCTCTTAATACCTCGTTCACGGTAAAAGCCTCCTGTGAAGGAAATGTACCCCTCCCATCCTCGAATGGCCACCTTTGATCAAGCAGGAGTCTACAGCAGAGAAAATCTGACGGCGCTATAAATAATATCAATAATGTGTAATTTCATTAGGAGGGCCATCAACATTCAGCCTGGGGGGGCTAATCCAGCAACGTAGCCCAAAGTACATTTAAAGTGCCTGACATCAACTCAACGTACATGAACAGGGAATGCATGGAAACCACGTAGAGGGAACACAGAAAGGAGCTTTCTTCCCAAAGCACTTGTTACTCTACCCTGGTGGCTGTACATGGAATTGCAAGTAAAACACATAATAAGCTTTCATGCGATGGCTCGAGCTGTTGTTTCGGAGAAGCCCCGGTCGCTTTGTGTCCCCCCCACCGGCCCCCATAGCCAGTCTGTCCTTGTTAAGTGCACTTGGAGAAACAAAGGCATTCTGAAAGGGCCCGTGTCCCGGCAAATGCCTGCCTGTAACTTGATATTGGAATCCATTCACATGCCCCGCGTCCTTATCTGCACGTCGTGAGTCCTCAGAGCGCAGGAATCTCGGCACGTCTCTGCATCGCTTAGTAACCTCGGCAGTAAAGATGGTTTCTAAGGCCGGGTCCGTGCGATTTAAA
The DNA here is from genome assembly GCA_009364415.1 of Spea multiplicata. Taxonomy (NCBI): domain Eukaryota; kingdom Metazoa; phylum Chordata; class Amphibia; order Anura; family Pelobatidae; genus Spea; species Spea multiplicata. The sequence goes on along the minus strand of VKOC01000003.1, from coordinate 39,093,051 downwards.
GGGTTCCTGGCCAAACTATTTGGCTTAAACGGAAATAGTATTTTTATTAGTACTGCTGGGTAATTTGAGAAGTTGGAGCCGCGGTTGGGGGGCATTTTAGAAATGCTGGTTGAGCCACCTGTTCACAAGCAGGAGCAATCTGTGTGGAGATGGAGGCAGCCTATGTTACACAGACAATCAGGATTTGTGTTTAGAAGCCGCTCTGTTCCTTCTTTACTGTATACGGAATAAACGATATACCGGTAATTTATGTTTGCAAAGGATGATATAAAATATATATTAAAAACCCATCGCACGCGCATACCATGGTTATTCCTCCCCATTGAGTTAAACCTTTCTCATTATTAGGGGAAGTCATATCTTTAATTCATCTTCAGGTCTGGAGGTTGCCATTGTAGGACGTCACGTGATTTTTAATTTTTTTGCTTACGTTCCAATGCCACAGACAATGCGGAGCTGATACTTTATGGCGATGCGAAGTCTGATCGGTGTTACCGAGGGTGATGAGGAGGGACATTCAGGAAACAAGAAGTTTTGATTTGTAGTCATTTAAAAAAGTTTTCTAGGTCTTCATATCGCTGCGTCGTAGTCAATAGATGGCTGCTTTCTGAGAAGGTCACGTCACCAGTAATAGTTATTTCATGTCCTAGAACAACCGGCTACTAAATAAAGACCTAAAAGCCGTGAAGACGATAGTTCCGAAGTCGCAAATTATGGGGTGCGATAAAATCACTTCATTTTTGGGTTCCCCTCCCCCGCAGTTTAACTGTATCCATCATAATTAAATATTCATGTTGCCTTTCAAACTCCTGTTAGCTCCGGGCGACCCGGCCACCAGATGTTTTACACGTTAGCCCACCGTGCCTTCTATAGAATCAATTCAACGCTGGGCATAATAGTTCCCTATATGTCCTACGCACAGCCCTATGTACTATATAGCTGCGACGCACTCATTTACGTTACAAAAACATTTGGTCATAACCGCCATGCTATGGTAGACACAACCAATACTTTTTATTTCCTTGATTGATGGTTCTAGAACATTGTGTGAGCTTGTATGTTTTTTCCGCCCCTGATTGGTGGACATTTGGGTTAGGGGTTACAAGTACAAGCGCGTGCGGGGTACGAGACGGGTCTTTCTGTAATATTCCAGTACAATGCTACTCGCGATGCGCAGTAAGACTCTTCCTTCTAGGCTTCTCCAGACATGCCGTGATGAATGTGAACGTGACATCACCCAAGGCCACACTTTGAGAACCGCTCCCTGCTTTACAGAGGGATCAGAAGGCGTCTGTCAGGAGAAAAGGTAACTATTTACTGGGCTGCCATTATTTCTTCTTAAAGGGCGACTGTCCTCTTCACCTTAAATAACCCCAAGTGCCAAATTCCTTGGAGGCTGTAGAACATTGAAGGCTGGGCTGAAGAAAGAGCTTGTGGCCAATTAGTTGGGTATCTCTTCAGGACGGCAGGAGTACCAAATAAAGTGTGTAGTTTGGTGATGACCTCATACTACTGTCTGTAAGAGTTAACCATGGAGACCTGCCACATTTTCTTCAGAATGAGCCTGTGGCAGCTTTGGGTTTACCCTTGGCCACCCAGTTGGAGATCTAATAATATTAGTTGGGTACAAATCAACCATTTATTTTTACTGTCTGTTCTAAGATATTTTTTTCTACTTGAGGTTACCGTTCATCCCCAGAGAAAGGGTTACGTCTCCAATCTTTAGTTTGATTTTCACCCTCAGAAAGCTCTTTGGTAATTTGCACCCATATGGCGCACAAAACCATCTAGACTTCGACGTAGGACATTAAATGGTGGTAGTCCCGTCTATCATCCTGTCCACCGCCATACGTCCGTTACAGACTCCTGCTGTCTAAGTGTTCTCTAGATAAATAAGCTGTCTAACTTGGCAACTGAGGATCTCCACTTACATTTCTGTCACCTCTGGGAGAAGCACCAGCTTGGAAAGCGTTGGATGTCTCCGCTCCTGGCTGATCTGCACGTTCTTGGAGCATATATGCTGGCAGCGACCTCAGCTCATCTGCTCAAGAATGAAATCAAACCATCGAAACGCTATCTGGACGGTACGATCCTCCAGCATGATGCGTTTCCCCCAGGGGTCGTCCGAGGTGGTGGAGTAGTGTTTGTTCAGAAAACGCAGCCCTTTGAAATAAGTGTTTTTCATAAGGTTTACGGCAATTTGAATGCACAAAACCCATCCGGTCCAGGAAAGCTTGTAAAGGGCATGCAATTTATTGTTTGTGGGTCACCGGTGGCTCAAGACTTGTGCATCACTGCAATTTGCAAAACCAAAACTAATGGAATCACATAGGAATCCTTTTTGTTACAATAATCAGCAATGAACGTCCCGGGTGAGTAAATGCGCTCTAATGTTACGTACTAAGAGCAAGCTTATCTTAACATTCTAACCGAGATACATAATGGATATAGATCACCTGTGGATAATGGTTTGTACAGTCTTGGTGTGTCGGGAGCGTGGCTGGGTGAGTAAGTATTCCCTTGGTTTTGTTTTTGTTTTTTTAATTTCTGCAGTGGGCCACTTCACCAGAAATGTTTGTTGACGGGGCCACTTTCCATTGTTGACTTTCCATTGAGAGAAAATACGTTAATACAGGGTTAATACACCCACCCGGACACTCACACTAACACACATGCACACACAGTAACACATACTCAGATACTCAAACTAAGACAACCAGACACACACAGGCTAACATACCCAGACACACATTTTCACACTAAAATACCCACATAACCCCCCCAGCACTCACACTAACCTACCCAAAGACACAATTGCCCCGTTGCCCCTCCTGGATCTGTCAATAGTTTGAGTTGTGGTTACCGCTGCAGATGCTTCATTGTCCACAGGCTGCATTTGCCTTGGGGGCCACATATTGTACACCCCTGGTCCAGAGTCAAGGTGTTTTGCTCCTTGCAAGCTTCTGTATGGACACCTGCTATGGCTTCCCTTCAGCGCCTCCGCTCGTTGCCTTGCAGGGTGTTGGGATTTCTCCCACTCTTGTGTCATTTTACGCACAGGCTTGTCTTGTTCCCATGGAGAAGCCTTCCATACAGACGGCGTCTTGTCTTCACATGTTTATATACGTTCTAATGTCAAATCCAGGCCTGCCACGTTTCCCAGATATCAAATAAGCCTTTGTAGTTTTATTTACCATTACATAAGTTATGGTGGGAAAACCCTTCCACTAAAATGAAGGGGGTAGTAGAAGTATTATTAAACACTCATCTACAGACACCAGACAAGCCAGAAGGCTTGTTTTTACCTCAGAAATCTCATGGTGCTGCCACAACCACAAGGGATTCTGGGTAGGTGCATGCAAAGAAGGTCAACAATTATGGCCTTTTGCCTCTATATCCACTTTATACATGGATCCCTAGAAAGTAATTGCCCGCGATTTACTGCAATTTTAATGTTACCCTATCGTCTTAATTTAGCTTATGGTCTCCATGCCTGTTGCGTTTCTTTGCACCAATAAGATTGCGGCTTAGATCAGGCAGGGGTCATCGTTAAACTGAGAGGCTGCAATAGTCACCCATAACATGATTGGCCGAAAAGACAAAGAGCCAATCGTAACACGGCTGTGATTCGAATTCTTGTCGGTTTGCCTCGTTTCTCCTGCGTCTCCGCCGTGGTTTGCGTCGTTGCCTCCTTGCGGACCAGCAATCAGCCGTAGGCCGTAGCCTTTGACATTCTCTGCGTGCTCTTATGTAATGTATGTGTCACAAAGTAACAGTGATGTTCTGATTATATATGTATGTGTGTATGTATATAATATCTATGGTGCTATAGCTTTTATTGCTTGTATAAAACGTCACCAAAACTAGCAGCATATAATAAATTTCCTGTCATGGAGTTGGCTCTCTCCTCCTCTCCCTCGCAACCAACAAATAACGCTGTGCTTATAAATGGATCTCTGATAATTATACGTTACTTTAATCTGTAAACGAGGATGTGGAAGTAATTTGTGTGATTTAGAGAAAGTAAACTCTAGTAAAAGGGTGGATGAATAGATTTATGTGCTAGGCCTGATCTCGTCCAGGCGTCCATATGGTGTTTTTCCCTGAGCTCAGTAGCTGTATATAGGCGCAGATCTCCACTCGCTTACACTCCGCACCTATAGGCATGCATAAGGAAGATCTCCGAGACTGGCATGAAGAGGTAGCGTGCCTGATTGCAGCTGCAGCATGCCCAATTGCAGCTGCAGCCTCCCTGTACTCACTGCCTGTCGTCCCTGTCTGTATCCAGCCGCAGAAGCCGTCTGCATGGGTGTTCTCTCTATAACCGGGAACTCTCCAGGAGTGACTCAGTCTCGGGATCACCTTCCTCTTTCTCAGGGCAGGGGAACCGTGTGTGACCACACCCACTTCCTGCCCACTCCCCCCCACACACACTAAGTGTTGTCTGGGGCAGGCCCCACCTCTATGTGCAGCTAGGCCTGGCCCCACCCAGAGCCCCACCCAGAACGGGGTGAGCTCTGGAAGCACTCCACGTTATCAATCCCTTTGCGTGTTTGGAGTGCCTTAGTGTAATGGCGGAGCCGCCTAGTGTAAGGCAAGCAATGTACATTTCAGCATGACTCGCGTAACATAAATGTAAAAATACGTTATTGGTAATACAAACACAAATGAGGTCAGGCACGGAGCATCAGCACTCCAGTAACTTATGTATACAAAGGATCTGATTACAATCGATAGATCTCACTGAGCCTAGAACGGTAATTGTTTTTTTAACCTATTATCCGCCATACTGTGTCTCATGGTTCCACCCTCTTAGGTGTCAGAGTGCTAATCTTACCGCCTAGCCTTGGTCTGTGTGTTAGAGGCACCTACAGGGTGCAAGTTGTATGCGTGTGTATGTGTGTGTGTGTATGGGAGATAAGGCCATGTTCAAGTATACAAATGATAACATTTTTGCACTATATGTACTATTAAGAAGCAAACAAAGCCATTAGTGGACTACTCGGAGGCCTCGGATCTGGGGTAAAAGAATCAAACTGGCCCGTGGGGTGTTTGACCGAGGGCAAGGCGGTGATAGGGAGGACATAGCTGTTATAGCCGCTGACTATTGATTCTCTGTCTTTCTCAGCTCTCCTCCGTGCCAGAATGATTCCCGTAGCCGAGTTCAAGCAATTCACCGAGCAGCAGCCGGCTTTCAAAGTCCTCAAGCCATGGTGGGATGTCCTGGCGGAATATATCACCTTTGCCATGCTCATGATTGGGGTCTTTGGATGCACCCTGCAGGTAAGCCCTCGATATTCTCCTTTTCTCTCTGTGTATTCGCTCCATTTAGTTCCTGAGAGCTCTGTGGGCTGAAAGAAACCCAGGTCCTAGCAGGGTTAACTCTTGCTTCTAGCAGCGAATGCTTTGGAAATACACACATCAGGATCTACTTAATGAGGAAGAGAGAAATTGCCATTAAACTCCACATAAGATGTTGTGTAACCACTTCCTTGGAGAAGAAGCTAAAAATTAGCATTCTTAGTGAATTACTGATAAATTCCCCCATAGTGTGTATATCTTGTGCATAGATAAAAGTAGGAGTATAGAATTTTACCGCAGATAAAACTAAAAAAGAGTCTAGAAGAGTGTATTAGATAAGTGGATCAGCATCCTAAGCTGAAGTGGTGGAAGCTAAAACAGTGAGGTCTCAGTCTTTACAATAGTCTGCCCATTTTTTCTACCTGCTGTAAGACCTCAACGTTGACTATGGACAAGCAGCACCATAACTAAAATAGCTGTCTATGGCTGGCTTGTGATCGTATGAGCTGTAAGGAACCTACCTACATGAAGATGTGTTGGTTATTTCCAGTTCAGAGTTTATTTTCCTACTCTGAATATTTTATTTTTTGTCTTTCTCAAAATGCCCAGCCTAAAATGTGTGTTTCCATTTACCCCTTTGTAGATAACTCAGGACAAGATTATCTGCCTCCCGAACCATACCTCTGCTGATGAAGTGTCCCAAATCTCATGCAAAGAGTTCACTCAAAATACTCCGTACGCTAAAGAAAATGACTCTCTATCTCCAACCCCCACCGTAAGCTCCTCTCGGGAGATGACGGGTTTGCGGAACAATCTGGATCTTCAGCAGTACAGCTTCATCAACCAAATGTGCTACGAGACAGCGCTCCACTGGTACGCAAAGTATTTTCCGTACCTCGTGGTCATCCACACCCTCATCTTCATGATCTGTGGCAACTTTTGGTTCAAATTTCCAGGCACCAGCTCCAAGATCGAGCACTTCATCTCCATCTTGGGCAAGTGCTTCGACTCTCCATGGACAACTCGAGCCTTATCGGAGGTGTCGGGAGAGCACCCTCAAGGGAGAAAAGCAGAAGGAGAGCTCGCCAAGGCCAACTTTGAAGAAAACAGCCCTGTGACCACAGAACTTCCAGTCCCGGAAAAACTTGTGGCTGAGAGTTCAGCAGCTGGTGTCCTGGACAAGAAAGAGGGGGAGCAGGCAAAGGCATTGTTTGAGAAAGTGAAAAAGTTTCGCCATCATGTGGAAGAAGGTGACATTCTCTATTCTATGTACATGCGACAGACCATGCTGAAAGTCTTCAAATTTGTGCTTATTATTGTTTACAATGCTGCCTTAGTGGGGCAAATACACTTTATTGTCCCCTGTAGTATCCACACTGAGGAAATGACGGGCTACAACAGTTTCTGCTGCAATCATACAAAAGCTCATCTCTTCTCTAAACTGGCTTTTAGTTATTTGTGCTTCCTGGGTGTTTATGGATTGACATGCGTCTACACCCTCTACTGGCTATTTAGACGCCCACTAAAGGAGTATTCTTTCCGGTCTGTGAGAGAAGAGACTGGGATAAGCGATATCCCAGATGTTAAGAATGACTTTGCGTTCGTTCTTCATTTGGTGGATCAGTACGACTCTCTCTACTCCAAGAGATTTGCGGTCTTCCTCTCTGAGGTCAGTGAGAGCAGGCTGAGGCAACTTAACTTGAACCATGAATGGCCAGCAGAGAAGCTTAGGCAGAAGCTTCAGCAAACATCAGATGGAAAGATGGAGTTGCACCTCTTCAAGCTGTCAGGCTTGCCTGACACAGTCTTCGAGGTGACTGAAACAGAGTCTCTCAAGCTGGAGATGCTCAGCGAGGCAGTCATTCCTCCTTTAGTCACCAAACTAGTTCGGCTAGAAGAACTGAGCCTTTACAACTGCTCGGCGAAAGTACAGCATGCCTCTCTGGCGTATCTCAGAGACAACCTTAGAGTCCTTCAGATCAAGTTTGATGATGTCAAAGAGATACCACTCTGGGTCTTTAGTCTCCGAGCATTAGAGGAGCTCCACTTGTTTGGGTGCCTTTCCCAGGACTTATCCAAAACTGGCACCCTGGAAAGCTTGAAGGAACTGAAGAGTCTTAAAGTGCTGACAATCAAAAGCAACCTCTCTAAGTTGCCCCAAACCATCACAGAGGTGGCCAGCCACCTGCAGAAGCTTAGCATACACAACGATGGTACAAAGCTTTTAACACACACTGCACTGAAAAGGCTCTCAATACTCAAAGAACTAGAACTGATTCGTTGTGATTTGGAGCGAATCCCGCATGCCGTCTTCAGCCTCAACAACTTACAAACTTTGGACCTGAAAGAAAACAGCCTGCACACCATTGAGGAGATAATAAGTTTGCAGCATTGTCGGAAACTTACTGTCCTACGGCTGTGGTACAACCAAATTGCCTATGTCCCAGAGCACATCCGGAAACTGAAGAGTCTAGAAGAGCTGTGTTTGAATCGAAACAAGATTCTAGTGTTGCCCCCTCAGCTTTTCTTGTGCACTAAGCTCAGACATCTTGACCTGTCCTACAATGAAATCAGGGAGTTGCCTCCTGAGGTTGGGGTCTTACAGCTTCTTCAGTACCTTTCATTGACTGGCAACTTTTTGGAAGACCTCCCCAATGAGCTGTTCTTCTGCCAGAGGCTGAAAACTCTCAAGTTGGGACAAAACAGGCTGGCAAGTCTTTCTCCCAAGATTGGATCTCTCTCGGCCCTAGTTAGACTGGAGCTGAAGGGCAACACATTAGATTTTTTGCCCCCAGAATTAGGAAACTGTGCTGGGCTGAAGAAATCTGGCTTATTGGTAGAAGACTTGTTGTTTGATGCTCTCCCGTCTGATGTCCGAGGAAAACTGGGAGAGGAATAAAAGTGCAAAGGAGAAAAAAAAGGTGCTGTTGGAGAAGAATTATAAAAAGTGTATAATGAAAGGGTATCCAAAACTAAATGAGGGGATAGAAGTAGAACAAGGAAATGAGCGAAGATACAAAGTTGACACTAGCCATTAGCATGAAAGTGAATGACAATAGATAGAAACAGTATCCTAAAGGCTTTCTTCTACTCTTAGTGACTCCTGGGAACACACTTCTAGGACCTGTATAGAAAATTCTACCTCTGGGAAGGGCATGTAGTTGGGGTCACTTTCAGTAAGCATAACAGGTATGTAAACCCCCCAACTCACAAAACGCCATCTCCCAGTGCTGACCTGAGACTGACGACATAACATGGGACCCAACAAGTTTGACTCGCCCCAGCCCAGAAGAGAAGAGGCTAAACAGCATGTGTTTTTTGGTGGACTTATCACTGGATAGCTACTGCCTAAACTTGAACTCTCCATTACCCAGGGCATCTCTTACAGAATGGTCTTGATGTACTTTTACTTTTTATTTATTTTTGTAAGTATTTAATGAAAAATAAAACATTTTAATAAATGTCTGTGTGTTGTGGGCATTCACTGAGAGAAATCTGTGTGGGGCAGGCGTGAAGCTGGTTGGAGTGGATGCTGAATAGTTTGAGGTAGTAACACGGACCTTCGCTTGCTGCCATACAACTTTGGAAAGAGACAACCGAGGAAGAGCCACACAAAACCAGCTGTGCTGTTGAGTGAGCCTTAAAGGGTTACTCTCGCCATTTTTGTTACTAGTAAGCAATTCTCATTAGGTTTCAAACGTATAGCGCCTTTTTTTCTTAGTTATGTTTTTAGACCGCTGCATATTAGTTGTTTATATGTGTTCTTGCTTTGTTGTCATAGCTCAATCTATTAGACAAACACCATGACTCCTTTATCATACCGGCTGTGGCAAACAATAGAATGACTCAGTCTTCATCACCCACTCAGACTAATATGTTTATGGAGGAACGGAAATCCATGGCATTCAAATAAAGAATCCGTAACCAAAATATGACTGACAACAATGGCAGCTTTCCAGGTTTGCGGATAAAGTTTAAAAATTGGTTTTATTTACGGTGGCAGCCAATGAAATGATCCGAGCGATAGGTACAGTTCATTGGCTGGTACTGTGATAAGATCCCATTTCAAACTTTGAAACAGAATGCCTTGCAGGGTCGGTAAAATCGAGACAGGTCTTGTCTGTAGTAACAGCAGAAAGGTTTGCGGAAGCTACGGTGTGAATGAATGATATGGTTGGTACAAGGAAACAGAGCATGGAGGTGAGCGCAGGAGCTGTGTGCGTGTGGCCGGGGTTTTAGGGAGGACACGTGTACGCCTCTGTAATTGAATTTAAAAAAAAAAAAAACAGCGTCTGTAATTACATTGGCCTGGATTTAATGAGTCACGAATGTGTCACAGAGGCTGGAAGACTGATGACCATAACAACTACTTCTACAAAAATTTCTACTTGGAAGAAACCATGCTGGGATGTAGCGACACCTTGTGGTTTGTGCAAGAAGTACAGAAATGCTGCAATTTCAATATCCATTTTCATTATATTGCATTTATATAGTGCCAGCAGATACCATAGCGCTGTTACAATAAGGGGAGTAATTTAAAATCACAAACAATAATAAACTGGTACAAAAGGGGAAGAGGGTCCTGCTCTCGTGAGCTTACAATCTAGACGGTGTTTCTAGGGGAAGTGAAACGGTAGGAGAGGACGGCTAACGTGGATGGGTTGAATGTGTTTATTATGAGAACCCTGAAAAGACCCATTCTCTGACACTGGGACGTTTATAAAGACATGGAACGAGACACATGGTGTTCAAATGCAAAATGGAGGTGAAGCTATTTGTCCACACTATTTAACTATTAATTAAACTATAACTCACTATTGACCCAAGCACAAAAAAGGTTTTACTCATTCAAGTAAGTGGGGCATGCCTAAATAAAAACAGCAGCCTTGTGCCTTTCCCAGAACACTCAGACAGTTTTATGATTCTCAGCAGCGTATTACAGCTTCTCTACGTGTGATTACCCATTACATACACATGATTTTTGTTCTTGTTACTTAAATGGCATTAATAAGAATCCCCACTAGCCGCTATATTATTGAAAACATCCCAGTAGTATTCAAGTGAGGCAAGGAGTATGGATACTTAAGAAGCAGTATGGATACTTTTCTTTTTGTTAAATACAGTGTATACTTTTTGTTCCTTTCTATGCGACGTGTTACAGACAAAAGAATGGTCGCACATGAGCAAGTAGTGAGGCATCAATATTGGCGAGTCCTATATGATTTAGATGGCTGTATTGCTTTCCACTGGGCTGAATCACTGGGCCTGCGCTGGCTTAAACACACCAAGACTCTCCTGCAATTTAAATCCCCCTCTGGACACCAGCGACCTCATTAATTCAATGTCACAAAACCCTCAACATTTATGCCTCAGACAGGTGCTTTTAAAGAGTACTTGCTGGGAGTGCACCGATCCCATGCTTTGCTCTATGTACATACCGGTCATTTCAGCAGCACTCCAAAACCTGAATCTATGTTCTTCTTAGAGCGTGCTTCCCATGTTCTTCATCTTGTGTGAAATAAGTACCATACCTACATACAGTAAGAATGTAATAAGCTTGTTTTGTGGTACACAGATGCAACATAATGCTTGGCAGCACGTTAACACGTACCAGTGGGCACCAGCACCTGTCAAAAGTTGAAAAAAGCCTCCCATATCCAGCCGTCGGCCGCCACATGATGTAAGCGCGGCCGATGGCTGAATATGAGAGGTCAAATGTTAAGTGTGTGGCCGTGTGTAGCCAGCCGGTGGCTGCATCCAGGGGCACGTGGTAGATCAGGTTAGTATGGAGCAATGACCGCCAGCGGCCCAACAGATTGCCAGTCCATGCATGCCAGAGAGTTATCATAGAAAGCCCACTTTTTTTTTTGCCTGCGTCCCCGCTGACTCCTGTAGGAGAAACAAAAAGTACAAAAGTGGGCAAAAACTGTTGGTTTCCTGAAACAACACAATCGCTCATTCCAACTAATTGCATCATCTGTTTTACAGCTCATCCGCTGGTGCTTTTCCCCATAAAAAAGTTAAGATCTTCAAAGTATTAGGAAAGCAGACGGGATTTGGGTTTGACTGACGGCAGTTTGAGCCAATCAAATATTTGCGTGGGGGATACCTGCAGAATGATGTCACTTCGGAGAGGAATGAGCCCGGAGTGTTAAGGAATGAAAGCTATTGATTGATAGATCTCATTATGCTGAAAGAAGTTGGGGGCGCATACTTTTAGGCGTTCTGAAAAGATGTCCAAGTGAAATTACACAAGACACGTGCTGGAACTTGTTGAGAAATACGCGACTCGGCTGCTTCCTGGTTAAAAAAAAAAATGCTCGCCCGAAGAGGTAAGGACAGAGAAATCAGAAACACAGCGAGAAGGTAAGAAAGGCAGTAGTTCTAAGAGTAGACAGACACTGAGATGTAGAGACTCGCAACAACGAGGATGGAAAAGGAAGCTGGCATAGAATGTATATAATTGGCCCCTCCGACATGCCAAATATGCCAAATGAGAAAACTCATGTTTAAGGGACATCAGGTCGCTCTATAGGTGAGTGCACAGTGTTTTACATCTCGCATAGACGACTAGGAATATTTCATGCCTAGATCAGTGGAGGATTTCCAAACTTGTGGGCAGGAAACTGGCACCAACCATTAGAAGTAATGGGCTTCATCCACGCAATACAGTTTGCAATCATTTTCCATACACGTTATTGATTCACTGATTCACCCGTACAGTGAACTTTATGAGCTCCTGGAAAAGAGAGGCATAAGTGGAGGATGGGGCATATCTCCTAATGATTCTGATTGGGACCGCAGGTTGGGGTTAGGGTTGCCACCTTTCTTGCCAAAAAATACCAGCCATGCTAATTTTATATGATAATCTGTCATATGGGGGGGTTAAAGGGCATTTCTGGAGGCAGAGTGGCATATAGGGGGTTAAAAGGAATATCATGGGGCACTCTGCCTCCAGAA
>VKOC01000003.1:39068128-39080690 GCA_009364415.1 Spea multiplicata | reverse complement strand
GACAGGAGGATCCAGGTCCCCTGCAGCGCTGCAGGGGATCTGGATCTTAGTCTCATAGGCAGACCTATTTGAGGTCTGATTATAAGACGACTCCGATTATAAGACGAGGGATCTTTTTCAGAGCATTTGCTCTGGAAAAAATACCTTGCCTTATAATCGAGCAAATTTGAGCCCAGAACTTAACCTTTTTAAAAGGCACACACTCATCCCACGACGATATGGACTGGCCTGTATCTTGCATTCAAATACATAAATATGTACATTTTAATGCTACTCAGATGAAAGCATGTAGAGTTCACAATGGCTTCAATAGGAAAAAAGGGAATGTGTAAGAACTACTTACCAGTCCTTGACAAAAGACTGGAATAAAGAAGAGAAGCCCATGTTATGGGGGAGAACAGGAGGCTCTTCTTGGAGGACTTTGGTGAGAACCTCAAAGTCTGTTTTACAGTTCTTGTAGGGAAACTGCCCTGTTGCCAGCTCCACCTGACATGAGAAAACAGGAAAATAAATCAAGGGATTTTTGCTGGAATACAACAAATAAAAGTACAGGGAACTATTAGGAGGTCAAGGGCGGGGAAGAAACATGGACAATGTTGTGATGGTAACCATATAGGAAAACTTTTCTATCACACAGAATGAACGTAGAAACAGCTCACCAGCGAGATTCCCAGACTCCACACATCGGCTCGGATATCGTAATCTGGCTTGGTCGGATCTGGAGGATCAATTCGCTCCGGCTGAGGAGAGACGAAGGGCAGATATCTCAAAATTACAGAATTCTAAATGGGATAAGCAGCAATTTTTTACCCTAAACTAAACCTTTCTAAAGCCAACACACCGTCCCATCCTCACACAATCTTAGATGTTGTATAATTTGCCATCCTTTCATCTTGACCTGTTTTACAAGGCGTGTGTAACCTAAACATTGTGGTTATGTAAATATCTAGAAAAACGTCTCCCAATCCATTTTCTTACCGCCATGTATGCAGCACAACCGGCACTCCTGGTTTTGGCCTTTGAATCTACAAGACGGCCACTGATGCCAAAGTCGCACAGTTTGATTTGCCCGTTGGCATCCAGCAGGATATTAGAAGGCTTCACATCTCTGTGAATAACGCCATGCTTCTCCTTCAGATAATACAGCGCATTCACTATCTAAAAGAAATGGAGAAAACATCTTTTGCAAGATCCACAAGGGATAAAAATCCTCATCTTTCGAATATGACGCTCCTCCTGTGTAACACCGGATCCCCCATCTGGCAGCTTTTAAAAACATTTTGTAAAAGGTCACAGCAAAATACAAAGGGCCTACACAACAGACCTGTGAGCAGAGTCTTGTGTTGTGTATGGGAATGATTCACTCACATTTCCCACACAATATAACACACCTTAGGGAGAAAACAAAAACCCCATGTAATATTACAGTCATGTGTCGAAGGAGTTAAAGCGGATTGACCTTGCTAAGGAATATTTGGCCTGCGTTAGATTAATCGCGCTCACTGGGAAGACAAGCCACAGCAACCTAAATGCTATCGAACACTACTTACAACCCTATGGAAATTGGGCAATATACATTCAAAGACTGCACCCACGGCATTTGTAAATAAAAATAGGCTGAAGTTTACAAAAACAGCTAGCCTGTCGGTTGTAAACATATGGAAACACTTGTTTCAGTGGCATCTCTGTTGATTCCCAATGTAACCCTGTGTGTGTTAGCCTTTCACCAGCGTCATCACAGTATTAAAGCCTCTATTTCCCTAGAATATGTCTCATGAAGCCAAAAATCTTGTCCTCGTTGCCCTTAATAATAGACACCAGTACAGGCATCTTCTCTACACTTACTGCCACAGTCATTTTCCCCAGGATGCTTTCTGGGATGGGCCCCTGAATCCTTTTCTTCAGCTTTTCCGCGCAAGTCCCCATGAGCTCCATCGCGATGAACACATCTGTCTACAAAGTGAGGTAGAGAGAAGGGTCACCGTTTGGTTGAAGGACAGTATACTGACCCAAAGAGTAAGGACATTAGCATCAAGGACTTACATTGGTGATGAAGGTGCCAAAACACTGCACAATGTAAGGACAATCATGACTCTTTAACACAACGTCCAAATCCATCAGGATTCTTTTGTTCTCCTCCTTGTTACCTGAGCGGCGCATTTGCTGCACGACACAATAAGAAACAAAGATAGCTGTTAGAACGTAACCAGCCAAGGGCCACTTGCATATACTCCAGCAATAATACACGGGTGAAACACTAACACGCACTTTATTTTGACTGAATATTTAGGTAAATGTATAAAACATTCTCTAAAATCATTTAAAGGAATCCATTGAAAATACAATATAAAAGATTTCAGAGGCAGAAGATCACGGAATAAGCTACTGATGAGAAAAAAAAAGTGAGTATTTTTAATAAGAAAATGTACAGAACACAGCCGCTACCTACCTTCACAGCGATGACATGTCCGGTCTTTTTAAACCTCATCTTCCAAACCTGTCCGCATGTTCCACTTCCAATCTCCCCCAAATTCTCCAGGTCGTTAATATCGGCCTGGTACTTCTGTAACAGAGGCCAGAAGAAGCTGACATGGTGTGACCCAGCAGCACCAAAACGTATGGCAATGCTTCCCTTTTTATACCCCACCTTTACTGCTTCTATTGCACATGACGGAGAAGATGCATTTCTATTATTGTATAAATCCCTGCTCCAGTAACAGCGGCTCCCAACCACAGTCCTCGAGACACCAACAGCATGTCATTTATCATACTGTAACCCAAAGGGAAGCGAGTCAACAAACCTGGATTGCTGGTGGGTCTTAAGGACTGGCGTTTGAGTCACTACAAGAAGGCTCACCCTGTAACTGCCCTTAACATCACCGCTCTACTACAGGACCCCTACCCTGATAACTGCATTTAAAGCTTTTTCAGCAACCTCTCTTAGATGGCTAAACCACTAAGAAAACTTAACGTCCCACACGGAGACCAGAAACCACCATGGAAAACATGCTTTAATACTGAAAATAAGTTAATAGACATCAAAAGAATTTGAAAGTATATATTTTTGTTTTTTGCTGAAGTTGGCAGTCCTTACCGATCCATGTGCAGGAAACTCATTTGTACCGTATAGAAATTAGAAAAAAATGATTCCAACCCAACGGTGACATACCTGCCCCCCAATTAGGAGATAACCTGTCTGTTTGATGATTTCTTGAAGTTTCTGGTCAATTTCAATGCTGAAAGAAAAAGTTGGAGATGACAGTAAAGACGGAAAAGCCTCCCATCGCTTCATATCGCTTTTACCCATCAATTTGCTTTTTGTATATCCATTTCGCTTTTGACTTGATGAAGCTGATATTTAATATTAGCCCAATAAAAGGGATTATTTTATATTGCTATTTCTTTCCATCCGTGTCTCGCTGTTTGTAGCACACAAGGACAGGAGTGAAAAACGCTGAGAGTGCGCATGCGCAGACACCCGATGCTCCTCTCTGAATGGGTTCATTTACCATACCTGTGAAGTCAGAAACCAGTATGGTAACTACTTCATTGAGGCACAGGGGCTCCGCTTAACCCTTTAATTATATCAAGGAAAGAAAAGAAGCTCCTGGCTGCAAAAGATGTACGTCAAAAACCTCCATGAATCTGTACATTTATAGCCTGGGAATCGGCGTTTAACCGTTTCAGCTCATTTATTTACATAGCCCCATCTTGAGCTCGCTGGGTTGGAGTAAAAGACAGCAGCAGACGTGTGATTCTCTCACCTTTCCAGGCTTCGCTGTGTAATGTAGTTGGGCTGGGGCAGGGTCAGCATAGTCCTCGGGCGGACAGGCACTGCGGTGTTATGGTGCGGAGAAGTGTCTGACCGAGGAGGTCCATCGCTGGCAAGAGGAAGCTGTAAGGCTGCACAAAAACGGAAACAAAAAGAACAAAAAACAGAAGGGAAACGGTGGTGCGTAGAAGAGGTGAAAAGGTATCCCGAGGAAGCATTCGAGCCCTGGCCAGATTTATAAATCCACTCATCCACTCCTTCGCATTCCGCCTATTTGTATGGATAGGACCTCATTCACGTGATCTTTCCAGTGCCATCATACTTACATTCATTCATTCAACATGGTGTTATGTGTGTAACGTCAGCCATTCTCTTATATCCACGAGTTGCCTCTCTAGTGCTTTAGACACTCTCCGGAGCGTAACCAAAGAGCGACTGCCACCCACTCCGCACCTTCTGCTTCCCCTCCCACACAGCGATTCCCCGCGACACTCATCACACCTTCCCATACGCGCTTCCCCTCGTGTTAGGTCCTTCTGAGCTCATGCTCCGTACAAAGCCTACATGCCAAGTCCACGCTGCATGCAACATTCCCCAATCCATGCGCAGAGACGGAGGAGAGGTGGGAGAGCAATGCCAAGCATGAGACAGCAGAGGGGAAAACGAATACTGGAAATACACGGCGAGGTGGGCAGAGAGTAGACAGAGAGAAGCGGCAGCTGTGTGTTAATGGTGTGACAGGGCCAAGTAGGGGTATTTAGCTGGGTCCGGAGCAGCTGAGAGGGGATAACGGGGGTCCTGTACCTGCTCGCTGGGATGGAGCGGGCGTGGGGCTTAGAGTGATGAGAATAACTGGGGAAGAAATAGGGGAAAAAAATCAACATAAAATACAGATCAACCCAGAATATAAGAGGAGTCCAAGGTGGGGAGTGACAAATAACTGGGGGGGGCAAAGGAGAAATTTCTTACTGACAGACAAGGTGCTGACGAAGAAAAAATAAATGACTGAAGAACGAAAGAGAGAGAATGGGAACAATGGAGGGGAAAACAAAAAAGGAATAACTTGACCCATTTCTGATCAAATGATGGTCTATAAACAAACACTTTCCTCCATACAAGACCTGAGTGCACTCGCCCTACAACAAATAAGAACTCATTACTACTCCTTATACGAAACCGTAAGCGTTTAGCCATAGGGTCGTTAAAAAAACACTTTTCAGCTCATCCAACCATGATCTACCGCAATGAAAAACCTCTCAGTTGTCCGTTAGCTCTGCCCTCCGTACACAGAAGTCCAGGTCCTCGTCACATCTGTAAACATGCCTCCCAATCTCAACCCTACAGCCATTCTACCTCTGTGTCTTGTCACTACATGATCTTCATTCCATTAACCGATCTTGGAGTCTGCATTCCTGTCATTCAAAAACATGAGTTTGTCGAAGCCTTTTGAACAGTTTGAAGATGAGCCTCACTCAACAGCAAGCTCTCCATCAGAGATTTAGGAAGCTTCACGGCTTTACTCAAAGAAAGGCTTACTGCTTACAAGAGGGCTGCTTTACTTCTTAGCCTGCGTTCACACTCATTAATGTTAAACCCTCGAAGATTAGGATTTAACAGTGTCAATGGTAATTGGTAGTGCCATTGAGTTGGCATCCCATCATATGAAGGTAAATACATGCTATGCCATGTAAAGCCACGGTATATTGACCAAGTTCTGTAGGCCAATGCCGTGGTCTCAACCTTACCGCCTGAAACAACTAATTTAAACATCTACTTTGTAAAAGCCATCCTACTTTTCCAGCTTTAACCAGCCCCACGGTATCCACTCCAACACCTGATCTAACCCACCACACTCCGATCATCTAAGTCCCAAATCCCAACCTTCTTCTGCAAATAGCTCAGAGCATCAGGTCCACTCTGTGGGGATCCCCTGCAAGTTGCCCTTGGTCCTCAGTCTGGCCAACTGCAACACAGTAAGAATGGAAATATATAAACTCGTTGATACCTCAACGTCGAATGAAGGGCCAACTCAGTGGAGTTTCACCTGCAAGAAGGGTTGTGTTGGCTTGAAGCGCATGAGATGAGATTGAGGAAATCTCACTTTTCAACTATATATTCCGCAAGCCCACATCAGTCCATCACGCAGGAGAAGCTCACATCATATTATCTCAATCCAGCACGTAAAGCCTCAGTCAACATTTTTCCATCCCATTAAGGTAATCTGATTTCTCCCCAAAACACCACTTGCCCTAAGATTCAGCACCTTGTATACATAACAGAGGGGCAACAAGAGGAGGCTCCACGAGCACTTCGTAGGGCTCAAGACGAGTGGGGTCCACGTGACGATGGTTGTGAAGCCATCTGCTGACTACCAAATCCAAGAAGAACCTTTCCCACCGAGATTCAATAGGCTTCAGTAAGGAAGCGCGTCATCTCGACCAATCAAAATCCACAAACCTTTTCACGAAAAGAATTGCATTCGTTTAAAGTAATCCCCGACATCCTAATGCTGCCGTTCCTCCATCGATGGCCCCGTACTCCTTGTATGCTCCTCTCTGTAAACTCCCAGTGCCTCTCCCACAAAATACCCCCCAAGGGCACTTTTTTTTCTCTGCTGACCCCGCCACTGTGGATCTGTCTTTGCGTCTATATACCTGCCCCTCTAACCCCTTGCAGTGCAAATACATTAAAACAATTGTCAGCCCTGAAAGGGGTTCACGCATCCTTTACCCGGTGCCCCGCTATCACCCTCTCCTATCATAGCTCCCCCCCCCCCTCCCGCGTATAAGCACCGTTAAGGTTCACCATTCGCCGTCATTTATTGCAGCGCTCCCTTAACGCCACTCTCTTCTCTCCCCTGCAAACCGGCACAGGCAGCTTCCAGTGCTTCCCCTCCCCCACCATCTATGTGTCTCTTGCTCGGGCCCTATATGCCCGTCTCCCTATTACCCCCTTTCTTGTGGCGCGTTAGGATCCTTACTGGGCCTGGGCCTTTGCGGGCTGATCTCCAGCTCGATTCTCCTCCGCGCCTCCCTGTTCTCCTGTTTAAGTTTAGCCTCCAGACGGGAGAGTTTCTGTTCGAGAGAGGACGCCGCCATCTTCCCTCCGCGCACTAATAATAAACAAACAGCGTAGTGCGCACGCGCGGACGGAGGTTGACAGCTGCTACTGCGCACGCGTACGAGGGTGATCTTGACAGCTGAGACCGCGCGCACGCGCGTCTTACGCGAATAGCTGCCAGGCGCGTGCGCGAAATAACCCAACAGCGACGCTCGGTAATGGAGCTCATTGAGGCTCCAGTGCGCATGCGCACCTGCAAGAGACGGCGCGTGTCTGGAGTCGTACGGCTGTAAACGGCACCCAGTAAAGGGACAATCTACTGCTTCACCGAATATAAATGGATAGTAATGCATAATAATGCAAGTAACTAAGACGGTACTTTAATGCGCTTGGAGAAAAAGTAAAAACATATGTTTTTTCCATGATAACGACCCATAAAGAAAAAATACGTGAAAACGTCTTCTTGTGCGAGCTGGCGTTAGTGCTGGCCGGAGGTAAGTATCTTGAGCATGCGCTCTCTGCGGGGCAGAAGCCGAGGAATAGGTGGATGTGTGAAGAGAATTGTGAAGAGTCCGTGGTGCATTGACATGCAAAACAATGCATGAAAGCGAGCGCGTGTGAAGACTGGTGTGCTCCTTCAACACCATGCAGCGCTTGTGAATGTGAACAACATCTAACAGGATCCTCAACAATCTTAAATGGGCGTCACGGCCCTGCCCAAAGTCTTTAAAATAAAGCATTTAAGTCCCCGACAGCCCTTCTAAAGCCCCCGACAGCCCTTCCAAAGAAGAATCGCATTAAAGTACTCCGGTGACTACGTAAATATCCATTCTTCAGAAAGTGTCTGCGGTGGCAGGAAAGCGTTCCCATTACAATCAGCAGGAGCGCTTTCTGCACATGAGACCCCCTCCTCGGAACGCTTGCCGAGCCAGTGCTGGAGACGAGTTCGGCCGAACATTTCTAATGCAAGTCAAATAGAAGGCAGACAGGAAAAGGGGCAAATTGGGGCTGATTCTACATAATCCCTCCATGCATTTAAAAGGAGGACACCACAGAAATGTAAAGGGACCTCAGCTATGGTGTTCCCTATTTTACAGTTCTTGACACTGGTTCCTGTAACAAACAAAAGTCCCAGCTACAGATCCATTAACCTGGTTTAGTGAGCCGTTGAGTTATGGGATTCCGGTCTCTGTAGTTGAATATTCCATGGATTATTGCAATTTTTGTGATGCGTATAATCATAGAAAGAAAAATCTGAAAGAAACAGTAAATATAATGTATATTCCCCGGCAGTATTTATTTTATTTATCAGTCACATCGAAACCTGTTTTTGAGCTATACCACAACATAACAAAATATATTTTTGAACAAATACGAACTGACGTACTACAGTGAGGATCCAGAGAACCGAAGAAGAACCTGAGAACCTAAATGCTAAAACTTTAAAGCAGGGGTGTCCAACCTGCGGCCCTCCAGCTGCTGCAGGACTACATCTCCCATACTCCTCAGTCAGCCCCTTCGCTGAAACAGCATTATGGGAGACATAGTCCTGCAGCTGCTGGAGGGCCGCAGGTTGGACACCCCTGCTTTAAAAGATAGGCGGCTTTAAAACACATTAATAGCATTTACGGTAAGAATTTTAAAAGAAGAGGCATTTCTGCTCATTTAAGCAACTTATTCTGAGCAGGAAGTACATTAATACAAAATCTTGAATAGGATATACTATGTGGACAGTTACCAGTTATGAAATATACTCATAAATATTTACTCCTCAGTTCTAAAGGCAATGTGTCCAATACACTTTCCTCTACATCCAGACCCCTTTTCTTCAGCATCGAGCAGCAGGCGATCTCTACCGGTAAGGTGGTCAAGTTATTGCCACTCAGTTCCAAATTTGACAGAAGAGTCAGTTGTTTGACCTCTGGGGGGATGCTGGAAAGTTTGTTACGGCCCACTTTAAGAGAGCGGAGCCTGGTGCAGCGGAACAGCTCTACCGGCAGAGACGAGATATGGTTGTCAGTGACTGCCAGCAATTCCAAGCGTGACAAGTATCCAACCTGTGGAGGAATAACTCTGATACGATTATTACTAATGTCAAAGTGCCTCAGTTTGACCAGGTTGAAAACAGTCGCAGGCAGAGTCTCTAGCTTGTTGTGGGACACCGAGAATTCCTCTAGATTATAAAGATTCTCAATGGATGGATGTAGGCTATTTATGTCATTATGGCACAGTCTCAGTGTTCTTAAGCTCCTGAGTCGATGCTGGTTTCCCAGTTCTTCCACACTCTGCAGCAAATTAGATGTCAAATCCAAGCCTTGAAGGTTGGTTAGGCTAGGCAGTGCTGTTGGGATTTTCATTATCTGACAGTGCTGGAGCTCAAGATCTGTAAGATGGCTCATTTTTTTCAGCTGGCCGAGTGAGCAAAGCACGGTTCCTCCATTATGAATTCTTAGTTGATGAAGTTGTCCTGCTAAATTCCAGATTTGAGGTGGCAGGTAGGAAAGATTACTTGTTAGGGAGACGACTCGAAGGTCAGTGAGACCTCGTAAAGTCTGCAGCCTAATGGATTTGTTGTTAGAGGGGTTAAGGTTGCCAGAAAGATGTAGTTCTTGAAGGTTCTTCATGGAGTAAACCCAGTTAGGGAGCTCCTCAAGGTCAGTGAACCGAACATGGAGAACTTTGAGACATTCCTGAAGGAAACGGTATGCATCTGGGTCTACTTTGGCAGGGCAGTGCAACAGGTGAATTTCAGACAGAGATCTTAGATTTGATACAGCTCCTAAGATTTTTGCAGAAGTGATTAGTTCTAGCTTGAGGACTTCCATTTCGGTTAGGTCATAGAGAGCTACTGGAATCGACGGGATCATGGAAAGATGGAGCTCACAGCGTCCTTTGCTGTCTTTTTTCATCTGCTCCTTAAGCTTCTCCTGTGTCCACTCTGAATTCACTGCAAGCTCCCTCA
Organism: Spea multiplicata; assembly: GCA_009364415.1. Lineage (NCBI taxonomy): Eukaryota > Metazoa > Chordata > Amphibia > Anura > Pelobatidae > Spea > Spea multiplicata. Next base: position 39,070,896 of record VKOC01000003.1, on the reverse strand, counting down.
GCCTACCCTCACTCACAGCAGACAGGAACACTGAAAACCTCTTGGAATATAAGGTGTCATAGCGGTCCACCATGTGCAACATAAAGGCAAAGTCATTTTTCACATCTGAAATGTCTCCAAATACGTTGCCCTCGTGATTTTTTTCAAAAGAGTAGACTTTAAGAGGATGTGTTAAGAGCCAAATCAAGGCAAAAGCTGACAAGAAAGCATACAGGCATACAAGGAGAATGTAAGTTAACAAAAGTTTCTCAAGAATGTAGGCCAGGTTATGGGTGCAGGTGAATTCAGAGTATCCCATGAGATTCTGTATTCCAGGTTTGCAAATGTGTTGGAAGCTGAAGGATCCCACCAGGCTAAATGCATATCCGAGCACTATTGTTACTTTAACTACTTTTGTGACTGTCTGTCCTACATAAACTCTATATACCACATCAGAGTCCTCAGCATGAGCCCGAAAATGGCGTATCCTCTCAAATAAGGCTTGCGCTTGCTGCTCTTCCTTTTTGTCAAGGATGGTAGAGACAGGTTGCTGTATGGGAGAAAATGGAAATTCTTTTATGAGCGGGGTTCTGGTAGAATATTCCACAGAACGGGAACAGCTGGATTTCATACGAACAGGCTCAGGAGGGGGTTGGTCGCCGGTCTCTGCAAGAGCCTTGGTAGTCCAGGGAGATTCAAAGCACTTGGCCAAGATGGAAAGGAAATGATCAACTTTGGAGGATGTCTTGGGATACTTAAACCAGAAGTTGCTGCTGACCAGAAGAAGCAAACTATTGATAAGTGTCAGGTAGGGAAAATATTTGGACTGCCAAGGTACCACTTTATGGTAGCATACTACACTGACATACATGTACTGTTGGTAGTCCAGATTTGTCAAGTGACCAGGTTGCTTGGGAGTTGCTGGTGAAATTAAGACATCATCCATGCCACCCGATTTGTTTTTGTTTGGAGTTGTAGACTTTGGCATGCAGACCACTTTGTCCGTAGTTATAAGAAGTGTTGCAGAGAAGAAGGAGACCATGAGCATAATGACGAGGAGGGAATCCATGAGGACATCCCACCAAGGCTTCAAAGCCTTAAAGTGGGCCTGCGATGCACCGAGGGAAGCAGCCTCCGTGACAGTGATCATGCCTACAATGAAAAGAAATATATAAATGGAAATGGAGGACAAAAGATGTTGAAGGGAATTAAGGAATATGGAAGTGATACTGGAAACAGGAATGAGGCACAGTGAGAAGAAAATTGAATAAACCAAAAGAGATTAGCAGAGAGATCAAAATGTGATTGTGTAAAGCGAGATTGGAACAACGGGACAAACACTGACACGAGCATGGAAGGTGTGAAGAAGATAATTTAGTGAGGGAGCAATGAGGAGTAGATGCATGAAGGAAACAATTGCAAATTGGGTACCGAAGACATAAAACAGCTGGAATTGAGTTTATTCACTAACGAGTTGGTGGGGACTATGCTGTATAAAGGCCAAAAGAAATTTCTCTAAACCACCCTTGGGTATTGTTTACTTCAGTCAGTGAGGTGAAGAAATGTTTTAAATGTTCTATACAGGACCAGAAGCTGAAAGTAAAATGGAGTCATTGAGCTAAAACTGCAACTCTCCTGCCAACTCCTTCTTAAGTGAATAACCTCCACTGTTATTGTAAAGTTTAATTCTGCGTGTAGTAGATTTATATAGGCAGCAATAAACCCTGTTTTTAACAATTTGGTGACATCATTAGAAACATTTTCTTCTCAGATTTATAAACAGCTGGTCATAGAATTGGTCGCGCTGACATCCCTTCCACCTGATTAGAGTGAGTAGTTTTGGGATTCAACCAGATGGAAAAAATCAGTTATGTACTCAAGGATGTGTAATTTTAGGGAGATGTTTGTGAAGGTTTGTGAAAAGAGTGGATGTATGTGGGTTTGCGCTGCCATTAAAGGGACAATCCAAAATGGTGGTGCATTAAAATAACAAAACTTTATTGTTACAAGCAGACAAAGCAACAATATAGAAGAAATAATGGGCAAAAATGTTACTTAAAGCTACAAAGCACTTGGTCTTTCTACTGAGTGTCTACTACATGCTTTCCGGAGTGAAAAGTATAAAAGTAGTTTTGTATCTTGGCTGCCCTTGTATTGCTGCTTCTAACGTTAAAGTTTTGGGAATTGAATGGATTGCCATGGCAATGCTGTCATGGTGGTCACAAAACTTTATTGTCAAACAGAAGCAGCAATTCAAGGGCAGCCAAAATACAAAACTGTTTATGAGACTCTGTGTCATTAAAGGCCACTGAACGCCAGCCCTAGTGTATCCATCAGGAGATATTTAGCAGCATTTTGTCTCCATCCTATATGCGTACGAGACATTTCAGATCTCCATCATTTGGGACCCTTACTTTTGCGCAGGACAATCCTAATTTTTAAACTCAGTCCCGCCAAGCACTCCCTCTGGCCACCTGGCCGGTATTTCACCGGCACAGCCAGTATTTAGAGCACCCTACCGGTATGGGTATTTTAAAAATACCGCCCATGCAATGGTCAGTATTTTTTGCAGGGGCAGACTGGCAGGAGGGGGAGCGCCGAGAGCCAGGGCCGTGCCTCAGCTTCATCCCACCCCTTTTAAGACGTGGGACGAAGCTGAGGCACGGCCATTGGGCGGCGCTGTGCGTGCCCGCCAGCCCGCTTAATTTCATGACACCAGGCACCAGGGAGTCAGAGGCAGTGGTAAGTCGGGGGGTGTTATATGGAGGGCATAAGGCATTTCTGGAGGC